>JABJVR010047216.1:0-28536 GCA_025773905.1 Chitala chitala | reverse complement strand
TGATTTCTTCAATTTTCTGTGTAAAGCGCTTTGAGGCACGCTGTTGCGAAAGGCGCTATATAAAAATAAATTGAATTTAATTTAATTGAATTAAATGTTCAGTGTCAAACAAGCACAAGTAATCTTACAAGCAGGAGAAACACATTTAGAAAAACTGATGCATCACTTTGATTACACACACCTTCCCGTCCTTCCCAATCTCTTTGCTTTGTTTTCACAAAGATAAATTGTTCTTTTCTTTAGTCTTCACTAATGAGAGGGGGATGACAATAGGGGTTTTACCCCCTAAACTAAAATTCTGAGATTTTCATGGAATGTGGAAATGTGCATCACCCTTTATAACAAAACACAACTGTTATAACATTAAGAGCAAAAGGTATTAAAATCACAACTGGAGTCCTAGGGAGTGAGTTGTCCTTCCCTGGCAGAGTGTCACAGGGGGTGCAAACACTCACACTTCCCAAATGAAATACCCCTCCGTGGAGAATAGCGTATCTATTCTGTCGCCTGCTTCTGGTTAAAAACATTAAAGAATAATCTTAAAGTAAATTTTTCAGTGATTAGAAAAATCCTGCACATATTGTGATAACCTATACAGAAAAAGCTTGCATTTTTTACATGAAAAAGGCAGGTTTTGCCAAACAGATACATGGTAACAACTTACAGGTTGATAGCTATGGACAGCATTATAAGTGGAACTATAACTGAAAGTTTTTTCCTGTGTAAAGCGCTTTGAGGCACATTGTTGGGAAAGGTGCTATATAAATAAATTGAATTGAACTTCCATACATATAGCTAGCAACTCTAAACTTAATTCATTTTATTTTTACACTTTATGCTAATTTAATTTAAAATATTCACGTTTTGAGAACATAAATTATTACTGTTCAAGTTTTTATGTTACTCATATATTTCAGTCTAAAACCCCATGACAACAGTTTTTCTTTTAGTTCCTTCCACAGCAGGCAGCTGATGGGAGGTCTTCATGCCTAGCAGGACTTTAACCTTTAAACCTCTCTGACCTTTTTTACAGCCCTATCCTACCCAATACGCAGTCAAACAGCTGGACCTGCTCACTTCTACTGTGACCTTGTATTTATGTGGAAACAGGAATGACCTTACGTGGAGGTCCTGACACTCTCTTATTGTAGTGGTTTTAACCAGTCCTTTTATACTCCAGTACTATAACAAACATACTTCCTTGTTTCTCAGGAAACTGTAACATTCTCTCAATAACGCTGCCTTTGGCCTCAAATTAATCTCCCCTGTGCCACTGCACACCTGTTCCCTGATTCTGTCAACTGTCAGATAACTATAATGTGTCATCTTCTACCTTTATTAAGTGTAATTTACAAGCTTATATAGTTCATCATCTGATCTCTTCTGTTCTTCTGCAGTAATCGCCTACCATTTGTGAGGAAACATGCAGTAGATCAGGCTCTACTATCCTGATTGTAAGGTCAGATGTTCCTCTCTGTAAAATATAAAGCTCTGTATACTACATAACAATTGTAAAATAATTATCAAAAATATGACTGGTGTAGTATTCTGAGTGAACTGTTGTAACTTACCCCATTTGTGATCACCACAAAATAAACATTCAAATTCTTCTGAAATCATGGGAATATCAGTGGAAATTTTGAGCTGTAACATAACCATACTTGTTTAGCTCAATTTTCAAATTATGGTTGTAAAATTAGAATATAACTGGCAGTAACAAACCGTCTCATAACTGCTGTCTGCATTTAGCTTCTGGGAAATGCAGAAATTCCATGTGCACAATAAGAAAAGCTCAGACTCATGTGTTCCAGTTTCCAGGAAATAATCACAGAAGGCAAAATTGTAACGTTAAACAGAATTCACCATGTAAAACACCCTTGTTGCACAAACCTGACATGGCCTGCAGAAGTGCAGCTCAGTTGTCCCATTTTAGTGACATTCTAGTCATGTTATGTTTCTGACAGTTCCTTTCCATGCTGTTCTTGGTCACACTGATCTAACTTGAGGTTGGTCAAGTAGAACAAAGCTGTGCAGCATTCTATAATCCTTTATCATCTAGTCCAGCTCTGTTATTAACCTGTGCACTTTAGAATTCCCCACTGCAGCAAACTTGATTATAAGTGGCGGTCACATGTCCAGGAGTAAATGGTCCCTGTGCTAATCCTGACCCTGTCATGCACATGTTCTCCGTGGAGCTGCTTTTTGTCTGCAGTAAGACCTCACTGTAACATGCTTCTCTCCCATGCAGCATCAAACCATAAACACACACATTATGTTTTCATAAAAATATATTTAATCAAGAAGAAAATGTTAAATAACCTACTTTTGGTGAATCATGAAAGAAATTCTTTTTGAATGAGTTTACAAAATGTTTTTTTCCATTATTGTAGCCTTATTTCTTAGGATGTGAGCATGCATTCCTTCACTTTCAAGAAATGTGTTCAGCTCAGCACTGTGGTTGGTTGGCTCCCTGCCCAGGGTGTCCCCTGCCCTGCACCCTGAGTTTCCTGGGATGGGCTCCAGGCTTCCTGCCACCCTGCATTGGAAATGGCAGTAAAGCAAATGGATGGATGGATATTCAGCTTATAGTCATGGCTGCATTTGAACTTCAAACTTTATTTGATTATACTTTTTTTACTGACAAAATCTGCTTACCTTGTTCAGTTGAATGATAACAAGGCTGAAACAGTTTATTGTATCTTATTTATATTCTTAGTAAGATTAAACTGCTATGCCAAATATTGTGAATCAGTTTAGAAATGTGAATATTGTAAAACAGCAAATTAGCTCTTTTCAGTGAATCATCTTATTCCACTTTTTAATGTATTCCTTTCTTCCTTCTCATGTTACTTTATTTTTCTCTAACACTATTTTGCCATCATTCCCTTTTGGTCACCCGTGAGATGATCTTGCTAGAGGAAATTTAGAAGAATTATGGTTGTGATTGTTGTAATCAAATGTTTCTTATAAATGTTGAATCTTTTTGTACTGCCCTCTGCTGCCTTCCTTTTTGTGGGATGTTCCACTTACCACTTAGAAAAACTAAAGAAATGGAAGATAGATTTCATATGGGTAAGCCAGTAAATAGTTACAGAGAATAGTTTATTTTCCTTTGCTTCAACAGACAAGCATGCTGGAATGTTTCTTATGTTGGAATTACAAATGTCCCACAACGTGCTGAAAACACAAAATGGCAAATCTAATTCTAAGGTTGTCATCTCTTGGAAATTCAAGATTAAATTGAAAATGGTTTTATTGGAGCATGACTTCAATGGGATGGAAATTACTTTAAGAGACATTGGTTGCTTAAGCTATTAGGAAATCGAAGACAATTTTTCCATCCCACAAGCTGGTGGGATGGAAACTACAGAACTGAAAGAGGGTGTACCTTCTTTTCAACATGACTGTAAATAGTTCTCAATTATTAATTTATATTTAAACCACTTGTCCTTGTTATGTCTGAATACCATTCTGGCAATACTAGGCATAAAGAAGGCATGGTAACTGGCAACTGAAAACTGAATTAATAATATAGTAATATTTTTTTTTCTGTAATAAAAAATTAGTGCATTTCTTTTCATTTTAGTTTGCTTATTTTCTGATTTAACAGTACATAGCTGGATGCTGGATGGTGAAGGCAATGTTTTAATGGTTTTTTTAATTACCTGCTGTATTCATCCTATGATATATACTCTGGTTGTTGTGTAACACATATGGGAAGATGTATTCATTCTTTAATCACTAACTGGGCCAGGGCTGTAAATGCTGTAGAGCCTATGGCAGGGTACACCCTGGGCAGCATGCAAACCAACACATACATACACACTGAGGGCAATTTACAGGTCCTACATTTGTGTGGACTGCAACAGGAAACTGGAATACATGGAGTAAACCCACACATTCATGGACAAAAAATGCTCCACTCACAAATATTGAGAGTCAGATTCATGATCCTCAAGATGTGACGGAACAGTGCTACCCATTGAGCCACTATAAATAAAACACAGGCATAAATATTAAAATTTTACTGACCCCACCTCATTCCCTCACAGCTACTTCCAAAATATATTTCATCAGTCTTTGACCATGTCTCCATTGGCTTATTTTCAGAAGGAAAACAAAATTATGATAGGCGTCTTAGGTAGTCGGCATTCATTCTGTATAAAGTCAAAGTTTGGAGTCTCATGCAAAAAATGACGTATGCAAAAATGTTTTATTTTGTGTGAGCACAACAAGCTTCAGATGCATGAAATGCCTCGGAAAAGTATCCATAAATATTTCTCTATATGTCTTTTTGAAGGATAAACAGAGCTTTTACAGATTGTGAAGTGAAGGTTTCACTTGCTGAAGTCAAGGCTCAAACAACCTTTTAGGTGGTATTTTGCAGGTGTAACAGAGTGTTCAGGGGCAACATGTCACCAAATGTATTTCAAATGAACATACAGCTTCTGTAGTGACAAAAAAACAAAGATGTTGACAAGGATGTGGGGGGTGATATATCCCCAGAGGTGCTGAAGACTCTGGATAGTGTAGCAGTCAAACAGCTAATGCAACTCTTCAACGTTGCATGTGTAATAAGGACAACCTGGATTCACTGGATTCAGGTCTTTCACAGTTTAACCAGTGTTACTAGACACAATGGTTAACCCACTGAGATAGAGACCTAATCCCCTCACTAGGGCACTAATCACACTCTTGTCCTGAAAACTGAGAGATCTCTACCATAACACAAGTATTGGTAGAAAATTATACAAACCTTCATTAAACATTAAACAAAGGTGTCAAAATGTGAAGTTATTTCTTGAGCTATACTGAGCAATAAACTTTCACGTGTTATGTTGTTTTCAGAATCATTACTACGTATTGTTCTAATTTTTACTGAAAACATACATATTGGAATATGATTGTAGCTTTAAAACCAGCACTATGTAATAAACTATCTTACAGTTTTTAATCAGTTTTGAAACTTAAACAATTTTGTCAATGAACCCTTGATGCAACTACATTTGTAGTCTAAAATATTAACTAAATACTTTGTATAATAATTTCACATCTAGTACACGCCACAAATCAGAAAATACAGTGGAACCTCAGTTCACGAACTTAATTTGTTCCTGAACTTTTTTGAATAGTAGAGATCGTTGATTTTGTCAGACCAAACTGATAAGCCAGATAAATGACACAAACACCATTTTGATGTTTAGCAATGATTTCTTTCTTCATCTCCACCGCAGTTCTGGTCATTTTTCTTTTTCCTTTGTTATCACTATCCTTCTTTCGTCCCATGGTGTTTTATTTAATAGTTTATAATGCAGTAGAACACAAAACACAATGAAACTCAAAAGAACGAAAGCTGAATTTGAACAATGATGTACACCGCGAGAGCTAAACAGCAGCTGACACGCATGCATTCGTTGACGGTTTATGTGGTTCGCAAAACTGAGACGCCCTACAACAACTGAGGCATTTTTTGGGTGGAAATATAGTTCGTGAACCGAAAAGATCGTTAAAGGGAGGTGTTCGTAAACCGAGGTTCCACTGTAAAGTCATTACTTCATGTGAATTTTAACTGTACTAAACACTGTAATATGAGAATTTGTGTCAATGCCAAGCTGTATTCATGTATTATCTCCATATACTGTTTATCTGATGGGCCATTGGGTCATTCAGGTAGTGCTTGGCCATTCCTAAATTACCTCACATAGACACATTTATTCTGAAGAAATTTCAAGATTTTACCCATTTTTACTGAACCTATTCCATTAATGTATCAGTCTCAAGAGCTCAGGAAAGAAAATGAAGTTTCTTATACTGGGATTTACAACAGATAAGGTCATAAGTGTGGCTTCTTAACTTCTATTGCACCTGACATAACACTGGAATGTAAGCCTGCTAGAGTCATGTTACAACACTACAAAACAGAGCATGCTCTGTCTCCACCTTACCTAGGCAGAGAGTTATGATGCTCTACATAGCTGATGATTTAAATAATGTTGGGACAAAGATGCTCATATCTTAATCTCGGGCTGATGTTTGTTAGATCTTTACTTTCAGATCTTCATGTCTGTGTAATGGAATAATAGTCCTACATTTTCTTCCTTTTTTACATGTGGCAAAAGAAGCAATGTTGGAAGTAAAAAGCTGCACATATATCTAGCTAGCTGTGAGGGGGTAACAGAAAGTTAGTATCAAGAGCAAATTAGTATCAACTTCCTCCTCTGCAGTTGAAACAGATTACATTATTGTAATGTACAAATTACATTACAAAGGAGACAGCCATTTAACAGATCCCCGTCATGTACTGGCACTATTCATTTTCCCAGTCATATGCACAGGCATATGGATGCATACCTTTAGATTTACATTATGTACATTTATTTGCTTTGCTTTGAGTTTAACAGTGATAAAACAATTCTGAATTATGAGTGTGGAATGCATATAGTCTGAACAGGTCTCATTAGAGTAGTTAACAGATATTACAAATGTAGAAAGGAGCAACAGAGGTCATTATTTGCAGCCATCCCCCAAAGTCATTTTAACTATCTTTGCCAATGAAGTGTTCTAAAATACCTGGATCAACATGTAGTTTTTGGAATGTTGTTTACATCCAGTAAACAGTGGTTTCATATTATGCAGGTATTTACATAGTTTCTGAAATATCCTGGTTTGACACGAATATATTTCTGCTAATCAGATCAGGTTTTCAGGTAATGCTGTAAGATAATGTTTCTTATCTCCTACTTGATGCATGCCAGACAGCCTGAGGAATGCGGAGTTTTGTTATTGTGCAGGTGTACTGTATGTACAAGCTTCATGTTTCAACTCTGCGAAACAGCAAAGGTGAGGGATCACTGTAGTATAAATCTAATGCTATTCCCTGTCTTGTTCTCAGCCATGTTAGTAATGGATCTGTGACAGCAACGCCCAGCAAGTGCATCACCATAGCAGAAGCAGAGCTGGTAGACAGGCAGAGGAAGCCCTGAGACTATCCAAACCAACATATGTTAGCCTCTAGCAAGAGGACTGGTTCTGCTTTGAAACTCATTTAGAAATATTATTGCTCATTTATGAGCCAAGAAGGATACTCCAGAATGGTGATCTCTGTTTAGTAGGAAGTGATAGTATCCCTCATACCCAATGATCTTATTATAAAACCAGGTAAGACCAAGACAAAGGATCCACTGCCCTCGAGAGGCATGCCTGGTAAGGAACTTCTCACTTTTGGACTGAGAAGTTTTAGTCTTGCACACAGTGCATGGCGTTTTTAAATATTTACATTTATTAATTTAGCAGATGCTTTTGTCCAAAGTGACAGTAAGTGCTGTTGTTTTGTCAAAAGTGCACAAGATTCAGTTTAGCAAGATTGTCTAAATCAACCGAAAGGCAAAAGGATAAATTAGTAATGATACAAGGTATAAAGACTACGTTTACACATTGGAAACAAAAAAGCAGAGTTGATGAAGATGATGTTCGAGTGCTGAGGTGTTCTCTGAAGCAATATCTCTTCTTGAGATGATTAATGCTTGGATGAAGAGTTGAGTTGAATGTTATGTTAGAAATGGTCTGATCTTCCTGATGTTGTAAAGTGGAAATCTGCAAACAATGGAGACTATAGCAATGTAGTCAGAAAACATCATATTGTTGTTCTGTAGCCTCTGGAGACCATGTGGTACACTGCAATCTCACCAAGGTTCACTGCCAATGAAAACAGCCATTCCTCACTAAGACTGGGACCTGTGAAATTAAATAGTACTGCATATAACTGAGAAGTGCTGGCAGTGCAAAGAATCAAAAAAGAAATGCGCCTGTTTTATTTAAAACTCAGAGTTGGTGCCACATAGATTGGATTAGAATATCAGATAGATAATGCTGATTAACAGTGTCTGAGTATGAGGATAAGAAATTGTTCTCCTGAAAGCCATTTTACAGCTCATAGACTGGCTGGTTTGTTGAAGTACCTGGAAAACCCATGGTGTACACACATACTGGACAACAGGGGTGATTCTACAGACTCCTTTAAAAAAGTTCAGCATCTGCAACAGATGGACTCTCTGAATTATGTGACAGTGACAAAAGTATTGTGTCATCTGATAATTTCACCAAGAATCTTTTCTCTGTTTGAGATCTACAGCTATCTGTATATAAGATAAACAGTGAAGGTGAGTGAACACATCCCTGCCCTAAGGGGAACCTGTGCTTGAGTCCATGGGATTCAATAAAAAGTCCATTTACCAGAACCTGCTGTAATTTGTCAGTTAGAAAGTTTAAGATCAACATTAAAAGCTGATATGTTTAGATATAAGACCAGTTGGTCAATTAAGATGTATGGTTGCAATTTGATAAAAGCAGAGGACAAATCTACAAATTAAGTAATTCATAGCAGGTTTCTCCAGATGTTTATAGACTCTAAATGTTTGTGGCTCTGTGAATGCAGTTTGATTTGATTGATGATATTTTAAAGGCAGGGCAGAGAGGTGCCAATAATGTGCTTAGCTGACCGCACATCCCTCTGTACAGTTTTGTGATCATAGGTGTGACAATTTCTGTACCAGACAGTGATGCCGCTGCTCAGGGGACTCTCTGTGGTGCCTCTATGGAATGTTGTGAGGATGAAGAGGGGAAGGTTCACCTTCTACAGTCATCAAAATAAGTGTGGCTGCTGCTGAGCTCTCTTGACCAGGGAGCTGGTGTTGGACATCCAAAAAGAGATCCTCTGTGATGTGAACACCATGGACCTTGGTGTTCTTCACTTGTTTCACTAGAGCCACTGATACTCAGTGGTGAATGGTCAGCTCAGGACATTAGGGAGTAAACAATTATCTTCTCTCTTTTGTTAACAGAGACAGATTTCTTGTCAGCTATTTCATCACTGCTCTGTATGACATTTCATCATTGTCGTTGTTGAGTCCCACTACAGTGATATCATAATCAAACTGGAGGATGTGGTTTTTGCTGGATCTGGTGGTGCAGTCATGGGATTGTAATGTAAACAGCAGTGGGCTGAGCACGCAGCCCTGGGGGGCACCCATGTTCAGCTGGACGGCCTCAGAGTTGTTGTTGCTGATCCAAAGTGTCTGTGGTCTTCCACTGAGTGTGTCCAGGATTCAGTTACAACCAGCTAACTTTTCCTGTCAGCTGCTGAGGGA
This sequence comes from Chitala chitala, assembly GCA_025773905.1. Taxonomy (NCBI): domain Eukaryota; kingdom Metazoa; phylum Chordata; class Actinopteri; order Osteoglossiformes; family Notopteridae; genus Chitala; species Chitala chitala. The sequence goes on along the minus strand of JABJVR010047216.1, from coordinate 19,390 downwards.
GGATGCTGTTGAATGTTGAGCTTAAGTCAATGAACAGCATTCTGATGTTGTTGTTTCTCTGAGTGAGTCAGGACTGTGTGGAGGGTTGGGAAGATTCCTTTTTCTGTGAACCTTTTTGAACAGTATGCAAAGTGCACCAGGTTGAATGGTGAGAATGTGACTTTTGATATATTTCAGAATTATCTGCTCAAAGCCCTTCATAACTATGGGTATCTGTGCTACAGGGTAGTAGTCATTGAGATCCATTGATGCAGCATTCTTTGGCACCAGTCTGATTGTGGTGGCCATGGAGCATTTGTGGGATGACAGCTGATGGAGGTGTTCAAGACATCTGTCAGGACATCAGCTACCTGATCCACATAGTCTTTGGGTACATGTCCTGGTATACTGTAAGGTGATGCAGGCTTGTGTCAGTTGACATTGGAGAGCATCTTTCTCACACTTACTCACTCACTTATAGAAGACAATCACAGTTCCTGGTAATTTTGCAGGGGATGGATTTTCTTACATAGGTGTTTAGAATATGTAAGGGAAATACGTTGCTGCCAAAGGCACATGGTGGGGTCTTGTTGTCTGTGATGGTCTGTTGGCCCTGCCACATGTACCATGTGTATCTCGTGTTGTTGAAAAATGTAAGTTACACTGTGTTTATAGCCAATGGGGGAAGATACAAACACAAGGTGAAAACCGTTTGAAAAGCTACTTCTAATACTGAAACCTTAAGTATGAGTATAAGGTGAAAATTTAAGTTGAGCACTAAATATTATAACAAAATGTGGTTTCAGTGGTTCCTTTCAAAAAACATTGATGAAATTAAGTGTTTGTTATACACATTACATAACCAAAAAGATGTGGACACCTTCACATTTAAATGTGGTTGTTGTTTTCATTTAAAACACAGACATTGGTATGAATTTGTTACCACCCCATTTGGCACTACAATAGCCAACACTCTTTTGGAAAGACGTTCCACTATATTTTTATGAAATATGGAGCAAAGGATTTTTGTCCATCAGCCACAAGAGCATTGGTAAGGTTGATTACTGATTTTGGGTGATAAATCCTGCCATGTGGCCAATATTCCAGTTCATCCAGAAGCTGTTCAATGAAGTTGAAGTTAAGGGTTCATGTAGGCCAGTCAAGTCATTTTTTATATTTTATTGTGTGCATTTTATCATTGTAAGGCTGCAACAAAATAGAGCTTTAGCTAAACATATAATAAAGTTGGAAGGACACCATGGTCTAGAATGTCATTGTATGGTTTTTTCCATTGAATTTAAGGGCCCTACCTCAATCCATGATAAACAGCCCCATATCCTCACTTAATCTGCACCAAACTTTATACATTGGAATCAGTTGAGCAGGTTGTGTTCTCCTAACATCCATCACACCCAGATTCATTCATCAGAGTCATATCATATATGCTGCCAATGCTCTGAAGTCCAGTTACGGTGTGCCAGTGTTAATTTTGTTGGCAAAACAAAGATGAAAGTAGCTGTCAATCTCATGTTTTCTGTGACAAAAACGTGTTAACTAAATAAATGATAGCCAATAGCTTTTACCCCCAGGCAGTCAGACTGTTGAACGAACATTGTCACTGTTTCCCCTTTGTATTCACTTAATTGGACTACTGCAGCATATAAAATATCACATTCTTGGTTATCCGTATTCTTATTTGTTTGCTATATGTTACGTTGTTTTATGCCTATATTTGATTTTATGATGCTCTAAATGTAATTTTGTTGTTATTTATAACAATGACAATAAATCATTCATTCATTCATTCATTCAAAAATGCATCTTTACTGACAAAAACTAAGATGATAGATTTAAACATAGTCATTGAGGAAAAATTATTAAATGAAATCGTTAAAAACAAGCAACTTAATTAGCGACCACCCCTTTCCACTGGATTCCAATGTCATTTATCATATGGTAAGTTTAACTGAGGTAAACGAAAAGGTTCATGGACGTTTAACATGCATTGGTGGTCACTGCTAGTTTTATGCTGTTTGCTGTGTGTAAGTTATGAAGTGATGTCATTTTTATTTTATCAGTCCATTTTATTTTTATCCAATTTATTTTATTATTTCCAGTTAGAAATACGTTATGCTTACTTGGAAAGTCGTTGCAGTTTTGCAGCTTCAGTGCACAGACTCCTTAGCATTTCCTACATTGAAAATGTTTATCAAATCTATTTTGCTAATTTATTTGCAGTGTATATTTGAGAAGTTTAGCCTTTTCTCTGTCTAAATTGAGAACCAGCAAATGGTAGTAAATTGTAAATTATGTTTTCATCTCTGACTTTTTTGATGACGAAGACTAATTTACTTCTTGTCAAGTTAAAATACTAAACTAACTAAACATAAACAATTTAAATTGCTAAAATGTGATTAAAACTATGTTTAGAAGATCAACACAAAATGAAAATTTTTTGCCAAAATTAACACTTCGTTCTGAGTATATACAATTTTTATCAAAATAAAAATTACAGCACTTCAATAACAAGAACTTTTATGAGAAGTGGTACAGACATTCCGGGGCAAAGCCCTTCTTCAATGTGCACAACATCTGAAAACAACGTCGCAGCTCTTCTATTTATAAACAATGATGAGTCACATGACAAAAACAAAGGGATGATAAACAGGAAGTGCAGAAAGAATCAGTGTCAACAATCGAAAACAAGGTTACAAAGATTACAACAAACTGAAGTTTTCATTAAGACCCCTAGGTGTTAAAGTTTTTAAGCTATGGATCCAATAACATTATTTTTGTTATCACTTTAGTTGTGTGAATTTACCACCCTTGCCTATTTAACTTTTTAACTGAGCATGCATTTACATATTTATATTTTGTGTATATACAAATTTTACAATTTGAATTACTATCATAGACAGAACCAATGAAATATTCTGCTACTCAATATGAAAGTTCAAAATACTTAACCCTCATGTTTAAGGTGTTTAAATACAGGCATAACAAGAAACAGGTGTAGACTGCAGTCAGAATGACGTGGTAATTAGCCTCTTCCCTGGGCTCACTTTACATTGTGTAATTTGTAAGGCCTTGGAAACTTTTCCCAAAAATAGATTGTTTTATATTAGTGCTGTAATAATTAATTTTCCAACTGCTACAATCTTACATATATCTTAGTAATATAAAAAATTACTCACTAATGCAGCATTTTTTTTACTTATGGTGCTTTTAAGGAAGAAGCTTTTACTATGTTCATTAGCAGCTTTAAAGTAAGGTTGCTGATCTGAATCTTCTTTGCCCTGACAGAGGGAAAATTATGTCACAGCCAAAGATCTGTTTTAGCGTGCCACCACAGATCACATGAGTAAAGACAAAGTTAAGTTCCAAAGATGAATGTATGGTGTGAAAGTTGTTAATTCAATGTGTAAATTAAGAAGATATTATGTGTAATCAACTTCATTGTTACTACTGTTTAATTCAGCACATTTAAGAAAAGTGCAGTCTGATGGTTTATAAATTATCTTTGAATGAGGAAAAGGAAAAAAAACCCTCATATACTCCTTGGAAGCATATTGTCTACTGGAGGGGTAGCTGTAGCAAATTTCTTTTTGTGATGGCTTGAAAAGAATGTATTTCTGGCCAAGAGTGGGATGTGGTTTCACTGTTTTCTACATGTGTGTAATAAGTGGAAGGTAGCGTGTGCTGGGGGTGGGGGGTGCTGGGAGGAAGGTTCTGTACATGTGTGTAGTAAGGGGAAGGTAGTCTGTGCTAAAGGGGGGGTTCTGTCCATATGGGCAGTTAGAGCAGGTAGCTTGTGCTGGAGGGGTGCTGGGAATAGGGTTCTTTATGTTTGTGTAATAAGTAGAAAGAATCCTGTGCTTGGGGAGTCCTGGGAGTGGGCTTCTGTATGTGTGTGTAATAAGTGGAAGGTAGTCTGTGCTGGGGGGGTGCTAGGAGGAGGGTTCTGTACATGTGTGTAATAAGTGGACAGCATTTGATGTTTTCTATACACTCAACACAGTCACAATGAAACTGCTGACGTATGTGGGAATTTCAGTAGGTTGGACTGTCACAGAATGACTGCAGCTTTATCTTGACTTGGGCTTGTGGGGCAGTTTTGATTGGCTCAGGTAAGGTGATGTTTCAGTTGTTGTTCCATCAAGTGTAATGGAATACATTTGGTTATAATTTCTAACAGAAAATAACAGTTTAGTATCTGATGCCATCATGAAGGATCAGTACAATTTTGCAGTTATTTATGATCTTCATATATATCCCATTACCATGTATTATACATAATTCTGGGTTCACTTTATTTTATCATCATCTATAGCTTTATATGTTTAATGAAAAAGATGCCTTTGTAAAGGTGAGAATATGAAACAAAAAACAGGGTTTTGATATTACCAGACAACCTAAGGTCAGCTAGGACCATTTTTTTAAATTGTTAGACTGACAGCAAGGAAATAAATAGGTTCTTAGTCACTGCCCTGTTCAATGTAAAAAATAGTTTCAGAGGTGTCCTGTCCTGTCCATTCAAGCTGAGAGGGCAGGTGCCCAGTGCGTTTGCTCTCTCGTATAAATGGATGATTTCATTGTGAAACAGATCAATGACCCAGTACATGTACTGACCCAGTCCTTTTGGGTCCTGATGAACAGGAACAGATTGTTCACTTTAAAAATCAATTTCTTTTGATGTTTCTTCATAAACATTACTTCTCTAGTGGAGATACTGTCTCTGGCAGAGTTTTGATACAGGGACAATAACCCCTCAAAAATGTATGCATGATGTCTCTGATATTTTCAGTATTTTTTCCCACACAGTTTTACTGTACTATGTTCAGTTCACCTCTAGTATTTCATGTTTTAAACCATCCCTTTAATATATTAATAATTAATAATATATTTATAATTAACCTAGTTCTTTGAATTTCAATTTTGAATTTGATTAATGAAAATCCAGTGTACACACCCAAATAGTTATGTGTTTAGTGTCATGCTTGCTTTGAAAGTCATACAGAAACCAACACTTTTATTGTTTCAAACTGGTCCCCAATCAATAAAAAAACTGATATATACTGATTTAAACTGCATGTAGTATTTGTCTTGCGTTAGTCCATTGGTACTGTGTTTCATCTATCTGCTCCTCAAAACAGGCTACAGTATGAAATGAATATCTTTCCTGACTGTAATTATTTTTTCCACGTGTAACATACAAATTGTGCAGGAGATGCATTCCAAGCAAAACAGGGAGAACTTTTGGGATTGGATGATCAAATTACATTAAAGGAAGGCACCAGAAGTGACGTTTTTAGGCTCTAGGTAAGGAAGTGCTTTAGGACAAACTCAGAAGAGTCTTGAATTCTTGACAGCCAGACTTGTTGTTGATGTCACAATCTAGGACACTAAAAACATCCACTAATTTGTGCATCATATTCTGGAAGAATCACTACATCTTACAGGCATAAAAATGGAAGGCAAATAAGTTAGGGGGATTTTGGAATTTTATGTTATCCTCAAATAAGAAGGTTATTATTCACCTCTATGAGAAACAGATGTAGCAGGCTGTCCCAGGGGACCGGAGAACAGAGGCTATCTGAAGAGCATGCAGTGCTAACCAATGGCCCATGCTGCTACAGTCAGAGAGCATGTGCCTTGGGGGGCTTGCTCACATCACTCTGCTTGGTTATCATGCGTGTTACTCTGGTGCCAGCTGTGCATCCAACAGTGATGGATATAAGGTTTTACATGAGATGGCAAACATTATTTAGGCAGGTTAAAATTATCTAAACAAATGTCATTGTTGATATTACTCTGTATATGATGCCATGTCTTAGTCCTTTATAAGTACATACTCTGCATCGGCATTCTCTACAGATACTTTCTTTTACTGTCTATGCAGGTGCACATCCATATTGCCCTGATCACATAAAAGAAAGTAGGAACATGGCAACGAGTGTGTAATGCACTGCACATCTAAATATGTTATACAGTTAATTATTACAGTTATGAGCAACTTCATTTGGAAAATCATTGGGATGGTATGTTATTAAAATTAAAACTGAAATCAATGATTTGTAAATTAATTATCGGTGACTTGTATTACATTGAAGACAATACAAGACCACATTATTTCATGTTTTACCTGAAATTGAAATTCAAATTTTGTCACACACACAACCATACATACAATGAAGTGCAGTGAAATGCTTTTATGGTCATCTGTGACATTAATATAAAGTTCTCTTAAACAGGTCAGAAGGAAAAATAAAAATATATAGGTACAGGTTGAAAAATGTATAAATATTATTACTTTAATAATCTCCCCCAACTGATGTTCTACCTATTGAGCCACTAAGGGGCAGACACATTACTAATACTAAAACTAAAAATATTAATTCCTTGTAAATACTAAATAGGAAATAAATAGATAAAGAATATATAGATAAGAAGTAAAATGCAGACGTGCAGCTGAATGTGCAATACAGTGTTCTGTGCAAGATGGACAGGAACTTCGGGAGTACGACTAATGGTGAAAAGTTGACAGTGAGGTTTCTTTAACCTTACAGTTAATTTGACTGTCTAAGGTAACAAAGACACCGGAGAGCCTTCTTCACCAATATGCTAGTGTGACAGTACCATGACAGGTGTAGCATGATGTGAACATCCAGGTACCGGACACTGTTCACTCTCTCTGCTGGGGTCCTGTTAATTATTATGGTGTAGTAGCTCCTCTCTTCCTTCATACTGAAGCCCACTGTCAACTCCTTTGTCTTGCTGAGGTTCAGGAGGAGGTTGTTCTTCTAGCACCAGTTCTCCAGTCCTTCAATCTTCTCCTGGTAGGTCTTCTCATCATTATCAAATGTAAAAAAAATGTTGAGTGCAGTATGCTATTCATCTCTTTATAAAGTTGCCGTTCCTTTTCACAACACATAAAAGACGTTTAGGGACTGAAGAGACCAAGGGATGAAATGTTTCAAATGTAATTTTGTACCACTTGTTTTGCAAACAAAAATATATTTAAAAAATAAATACCAGATGCCTTTGAGCCCAGAGCAGTCAACTGCACTTCTAGATACTGTTAACATAAGGCTTTCTTTTGGCACAATAAACTTTTACCTGGCATTTTTGGATATAACTACGTCCTATAGTGCTTGACAAAGGTTTGCTAAGCCCATGTGGTGATTGAATTTAATTCAGTTTTATTCTTTTTATATAGTGCCTTTCACAATGAGGTTCCTCAAAGTGCTTTGCAGAAGAAATTGCCGATATTACAGAAAATCTTCCAGGAAGTCGCTTTTATACTATTTTAATTTCCTGAACTGCAGACTTTCTATTGATGTCTTGGCTCCTCATTGGTTCTTTAGTACGGTGATTGGCATTCTTGAACACCAATGGACATGCTCCAATTCAAAGTCAGTCCTGCAAGACTTCAAAGAAACTCACAGACACAGAAACATAAAGCAAATACAACTGTGGATCTAACAAATGGTTTTTATAAGGCGCTGCTGTCTTAGAGTTTGGAATGTAATACCCATGGATATGTGGGCCCTACTGTCTCTCAGACCTTCACATGGACTGATGTTATGACATAAAAAACTATTATTCTTTATTTGGATTTTTATTAGCCTCTATTGAATGGATGCTAGTCCTCCTGGGATTCAGAAATAGCTTCACCTGGGAGTGGTCTTAATTTATGATGCACCGATAAGGAAAATTCTAAGCAATACCAGTAGCCAATTGTTTCTAGTGCTGACATTGATCGCCACATGTTTCGTAAGTTTTGTTTACATAAAGATTGTCCACCCTAATAAACAAGAAATAAATTACAGTCTAAAATTTTGTTAAATCATAGTATTTTTAAAACAATTTAAATTGTGGCATACAACAACAATCTGGTGGACAGCAATCAAATTGTTTTTTTTTCAAAAACAGTGTTTTCAAAATGCATATCTAATGTTGCTTTCGCAAATATTAAAGTAATTACACACAGCAGACATTTTCCTACATGTATACAGTATAGGGGAACCAATAAGACCAGAACAGGTGCATACACTAATACTATTAGAAGTGAAACTAATAGAAGGAACACAGAAACACAGGAAACTAGACAGGACAGGGAACATAGAGATAAAAAAACCAGACAGGAGGAGACACCTAGTGGAGGAAACCAGGGAGAACAGGTACAGGGGGTGACTATCATGTTTACATCATTCAGTTATCACACATACCACATCATTATACACATCATACCAAAAAGCTGAAGAAAAAATAATTCCATGTAGATGTAAAATGATGCTAAATGAAGATTAGCTGGTGCACATTATTTGGCTGCCATATTTCAGGCCACTGTAAACACCTCCTCCATGTAATGTATTACTGCTTCTTCTTCTTCCTCCTCTTTTGGCTGCTCCCTCTAGGTCACCACAGCGGATCATCCTCTTCCATACCAACCTGTTCTCTGCAGCTTCCTCTGTCACCCCAACCTCTCTCATGTCCTCCCTCACTACATCCATGAACTTCCTCTTTGACCTTCCTCTTCTCCTTCTGTCTGGAAGCTTCATTCTCAGCATTCTGTTCCCTATATACTCTGTATCCCTCCTCTGCACGTGTCCAAACCATCTAAGTCTTGCCTCTCTAACTTTGTCTTCGAACCGTTCTACCTGTGCTGTCCCCCCAATATGCCCGTTTTTAATCCTGTCCAGTCTCGTCACTCCCAATGAAAACCTCAGCATCTTCAACTCTGCCTCCTGTCTCTTTGTCAGTGCCACTGTCTCCAGCCCATACAACATAGCTGGTCTCACTACCGTCTTGTAAATCTTCCCTTTCACTCTTGCAGCTACCCATCTATTGCAGATCACTCCTGACACTCTTCTCCACCCACTCCATCCTGCCTGTACTCTCCTCTTCACTTCTGTATTACACTCCCCATTACTTTGAAGGGTTGACCCCCTTTAAACTCGTTCACCTTTGCTACCTCTGTTCCTTGCAACTGCACCATTCCACCACCCTCTCTCTCATTTACACACATGTATTCTGTCTTGCTCATACTGATTAACATTCCCCTTTTCTCCAGCGCATACCTACACCTCTCCAGGTTCATTTCCACCTGTTCTCCACTTTCACTACAAATCACGATGTTGTCTGCAAACATGATATTCCATGGAGGCTCCTGTCTGACCTCATCTATCAACCTGTCCATCACCATTGCAAATAAGAAGGGGCTGAAAGCCAATTCTTGATGCAATCCCACCTCCACCTTGAACCAGTCTGTCATTCCTACCGCACACCTCACTGCTGTCATGCTGTCCTCATACATGTCCTGTATCACCCTCACATACTTCTCCGCTACTCCTGACTTCCTCATGCAGTACCACAGCTCCTCTCTTGGTATTGTCATATGCTTTTTTTAAATCCACAAACACACAGTGCAACTCCTTCTGACCTTCTCTGTACTTCTCCATCAACATTCTCAAAGCAAACACTGCATCTGCGGTGGTTTTCCTTGATACGAAGCCATATTGCTGCTCATTGATCGTCACCTCATGTCTCAGACTAGCTTCCAGTACTCTTTCCCATAGCGTCATAGTGTGGCTGATCATCTTTATGCCTCTGTAGTTGCTACAGCTCTGTGCATCTCCCTTGTTCCTGAATATGGCAACAGTACACTGATTTTCCACTCATCAGGCATCCTCTCACTTTTCAAAATGTTGTTAAACAATCTGGTTAACCACTCCACTGCCACATTTCCTAAACCTTTCCACACCATCACTGGTATATCATCTGGGCCAACTGCCTTTCCATTTTTCATCCTCTTCATAGCTCTTCACAATTCATCCTTACTAATCCACTTCACTTTCTGACTGCAAGGTATTACATTAATATGAATTGTACTGAGTAATCTCAAATACCTGTGCAGTACATGGTGATTCACTTTCTACCCTGGTTGTTGCCCTTACCACCCACAATCTCTTGTTTCCTATGTTGTGCCCCCATGTCCTCTGCATCCAGGATTAACCACATCAGACCTTCTACACACCTGGCAAAGACAATGAGTTTTGGACTGTGATTTCGATTCTGGTGCATTAGCTTCAATAATAGCTTAAAATTTACAAAGGGCCTCTTGGATTTTGTCATAACAATGCTGAGATCAGGCTGGAAGGCTAGCAATGTCTTTTGTTATTTTTGTGTATAGGGTGTACAGTCACATAACACCGTGATGCAAATTTTTATACGTTTTTTTTTTTTTGCTTTTGTTTTTCATGTTTCTTTATAATGCCACAATGATGCTACATGAAAACTAATTGTACCGTAATAATCAGCACCACAGAACTACACAAGAACCATAAAATGTAAGTGAAACTAATTTTTGTTACATTGTGTAATGAATTATATTTGACAAACTGCCACCTGGTTTACTGTGATGAATGTGATGAATTTATCCAATCCTAATCATACATTTTTAAAGTAGAATTATTACTTAGTATTCAGTATTTAAAGTACAACATATTATGAAAATGCAGAGTAAATCTTTTACTATGATTAACCTTATATTACAGTGTTGAATGTTTGGTTTGCAGAGTTATTGCAAATGAGTGTCACAGACTATCCGTGCACAAAAACATGCTCATATAAACACCTGTCATTTTGTTTACATAGGACTTGAGCTAAAATTTATGTTTAATTATCCTGCAGAATGTTGCTGCCATATAAATCATCCTGCCTGATGGGCATTTTATCTTGGTTAATTACTAAACAGTATGACAGGGCCTGGTCCGTTAATCATAAACTGTCACACTCCCACCGCCCTACACATCAGTGATGGGGGAGGCAGCCATGACTGCAGTTTTTTTGGCAAATTTATTATGTGGGAATGTTAAGGCCAGGGACTCTCGGAAGGGGGGTGGGGAACCTCCCCAAATATCTCCCACGATGCATGACTGGCACACAATGAAGTACAATTGAGAGGAAGTATCCATTAGCTGATCCTTAAGGAATCATGTAAAATCCTACACTTTATTTTCTTGGGGGAATGGTGGGTTATGTGTAGTTCTTTGGCCATGCAACAAAAAGAGTGTATCTGTCCTTGAGAAATGATGGCACTTCTCCCTGAGAGTTGGAACGGGCTTTGGGCTTGGGTAGTACCAATGAGATGGACTGGAGAAATTTGGTTTGTGACCATTGTGACCTGCTGTTTCACACACCAGTAATCCTGCACCACCAAGCTTCAACCATCTGAAAGTGGGTTCAGACCACTTGTGTTTGTACTGATTACTGTCTGTTCATCAGCCTTCTGACTCAAGCTGTGCTTTTAGTAGAGCAAACAGGTGATAAAACTGCGTGTCATTAATCGGCTTTTTATAAAAGTCCAAAAACTATGTGGATGAATTTTTAATGCCCTGTTAGTAGCACATATTTTTACACTAATAAAACTCTACAAACAAACCACTGTTACTCATACTTTATCACAGGTATTTATTGAAACACCATACTGTAAATGGCAGCTGGTGGCTCAGTGGGTAGACGATCCAGTTGGTGTGTGGAAGCTTTCAGTCCAAATCCTGTCCCACCCCCAGACTCCCCATTTGTGTCCCTGATGCTCAATAGTGGTACTCTGGGCACATAACTGCCCACCGCTTCCCCCAGGGGATGGGTTAAATACAGAGAACCAGTTTTGTAGTAACGTACACAATGACAATAAACGTTCTTCTAAATAAAGTTCTATAATTAAAGGTCTTTTCCTGAAATTTGAGCCAGTGTTCACTTGATTTCAAGCCACTTTATTAATTTTATGTATAACGACAAAGAGCAGTTTGTAGTTGTATTACAGGACTAGTGGCGTTAAAAATGCTTGCATTCTTTTCAGTCTTTTCCAGTCCTTATGTATTTTGATCTTTTATATGCAACTATATAACTGATGTGTTAACAGTTCTCAGTACACAATACATTAAACTGAAATGACATGACTAATAAGCAGTGCTTAAAATGTGTACACACGCGCACACGCGCGCGTGCATGCACACACACACACACACAAAGACATACGCGCACATACACACACATACTCACACACGCAAATGTATGTGAAAGCAGCCTGGTAGCTCAATGGGTAGAACGTCAGGCTGGCATGCGGCAGTGTAAGTGTCGGCTGAACAAATAGATGTACCGTAATATGTGTTTAGCTGAGAAACACCAATATAAACTCAATGAATCTGATTCCAGTCAGTTTCTGTCATGAAGTCTTAATGTTTAAACTGGAGTGATCATATTCGGTGGTCTTGCATTTTGAAAACAACAGATGGTAATCATAATAACTTTTGTAAACTAGGCTTCCTTAGGCATGGTAAATTAAGGGATTTCTCAGAGAGAAATGGTTGAAGAATAGGTGAAAACCTCTTTTCTCTGAAGGACTTTGTCCTGTTTTCTGAGCCCAGACACCAGGTTCATTCTTGTTGAGATAAGACCTGAAGGAAAATGTTGTAGAGTAAAGACAGCTTTTGAAATATTACACAGGACATTTTGATTTTGCTGAATGGAGACAGAAAAAGGATGTTTGGCTGACATATGGACTTCAGAGAAAGCAGTTGTGTTGAGGTTGAACAGTACAAGGAGTTCAAAGTAAAAATTAAAAAATAAATTATTAATAATAATAATAATAATAATAATAATAATAATAAAATTGTTCCCAGCAAAGGTTGGCAAAATAGCAGTTCAGAAATTTAGAATGATTGGATATATGTAGGTATCAATGTGCATTCCCACAGCCTTGTGCACTGCTGTGTGTGTGTGTGGATATATGTAGGTATCAGTGTGCACTCCCACAGCCTTGTGCACTGCTGTATGTGTGTGTGGATATATGTAGGTATCAGTGTGCATTCCCACAGCCTTGTGCACTGCTGTATGTGTGTGTGGATATATGTAGGTATCAGTGTGCATTCCCACAGCCTTGTGCACTGCTGTGTGTGTGTGTGGATATATGTAGGTATCAGTGTGCATTCCCACAGCTTTGGCTCACTTCTGCTGGGCCCCACATGGAACTTCACATCCTTATTTGTCTTTATAGAAATTGTCATTAAATACTCCTGCTCTGTTACTGAGCCTTGGAAACCCACTTCTGGAAAGGAGCAAATGATTATCCTGTTATTTGCAGCCATATAAAGAATGTTCTGATATGTTTAATTTTCATGGTTATTAATTTCTATTGTTATATAAATTGTATATAACTTAATAATCATGATGGAAACAGAAACACCACACTCACAAAAATGTTTCAGTAAAATGAATAAGCAAGTATATTTTCCCAAAATATTGTTCCACTTTAACTGCAAATCCAGTGTAAGCACTTTCTTACAAACCATTTTAGTAGCACTGTGGATGTGGTATTTTCTTAAAAGGACCTGTTTGCTTACAGAAATGTACACTTATATTTATTCAGAAAGGTACCTGATAGATGGTATATACTGTATGTGATATTTAGACTCATAATGTCTGTTGTTGTTATTTAGCTGTCTGTCTTTATTGTGTCACACTCCTCTAATGATTGCAGTGAAGTGGATAAAAGGATACTGGATACCAGATCAGCAGATACTCAATCAGACAATCTTACTTGCAACTGATTGATTCTTTAAGATGTGCCACCTGATACCCACCAAGTGTCTTTGAATATGTCCTCAGGCATTTCAGTGTCCCTGAACTCGTGGTGCGTCTGATTGTAGTTCTCCAAACTGTTGTTCCATTTTCCCGTCCCTATCTTTCGGCCCTTCTCATCATCTCTGACTTTGTTCCTCCTACCACCTCTTGTGTTTTCCTTGTGCCATCTCTGTTCTGAACAGACTTTCCTGGCTTTTGGATATTGGACTAGCTTAAGTATAGGCATGCATAAAATGGGAGGTGGGGTGGTCATGTCCTCTGCAATATTTTAAGGCTGGTTACTTTAATTATATAACAGAACAGACATAATCAGTGCCCCTCCCCCACCAAGTTGAAATGAAACTTGAGCTACTGTGCTTCAGGATTTTGAGTTTTGGTTTATATTTTTGCGTGACAATAAACGTAGCACTGCATTTGGATTCTCTTGACACCGTTTGTATTCATTACTCTGCAAACTTAGCTCACTACCCTAACTACTGTGATTGCAACCAAAGTGGAAATACAGCAAGCTTGTTTGTGATTTTATCCTGAAGTTCTGGAAATGTCATGCAAAATACAACATGGTTCCATACATAAACAATCAGTTAACTGTATTATTTGTTTGGTGCTATTTTTTCAAGAGTAACCTTTAACTGGTAGTCCTTAGTTGTACAACCTTTCTCAACTCTGTTATGTTAATTAAAGTTAAGTAATAACCATTGCCAAATATTACTTTGGTTCAAAACAAGAACAGGTCCTTAGAGTAGTAATGCTGCACTAACGCTGGCTGACTCTCTGCTAATGCTATTTAAGTAGTACACACAGCCTGTATAATCCCATCTGATGAAATGTTCTCGTGAGCTGCTATATATTCATGTTAAGAAGTAAAATATAGGTTATATCATGTCATAAATATAGATAGTTGCGGTGTTACAAAATGTGGCATTTAAAGATTTCAGAAGAGCAGGGAATACTGTAACTGATCTAAATAACAGAGCGACATCTGCTGTGGTGAGATTCCATAAGAACAGAACTGTGTGCAGTTAGTAAAAAAAAACAAGCTGTTGTTATTAATGGCTGTCAAGCTGTTCTTGTCTTCTGTCTTCTCAGTGGCATGTTCACGATTGCTGCAATTACATCCATCCATCTTACTGCTCTTCCAAACTGGGATTCCCATAACATGTCCAAAGTGAGCATGATTCTGTGTGGCAGTTTGTGCTTCAGTTGTACTGCTCAGGATCCATCTTCATTGCCATTTATTTTCCCAAATCAAGATATATATTGTATATATATATATATATATTGTATAACTTGCAATTCTTTTTCTGCATTTAACAATCTTTACATGCTTTAACATATTGTCTGGCTTCATTCATTCATTTGTATTGATTTCTTCAACTTTCTCTGTAAAGCGCTTTGAGGCATGCTGTTGCGAAAGGCGCTATATAAAAATAAATTGAATTGAACATATGAGCAATTGTACAACAGTTTAATGAGGTGCAAAATTTAAGGTTCTCCTGGATTTGATGAATTTTCTTTTTGCATAATTTTATGTAAGGGGTCAAAAGGCAGACTTTTAAGTCAAAAACTGATGGATTGTTTTCTGTCCAATAAATACATAAATAAATAAATAAATCATGAAAGGAATTACTATTACCTAATGTCCAAGTTAATACATTATATGTTTGTATACCAAGTTTAGGCTATTTTTAATTATATATTAACACTAAAATACATAATATTTGAAAAATACTCATTGCAGTTCCTACTAAAAACATCTTTAAGGCTTGAAGGAAGTAGAAACAACAGGTTTCTACATGCTAATTTAAGAATAAAGTGCAAAATTATAAGGCATTGCATAAAATATACTCTATTACATTTATCCAAAACAGTGTGTGATAATAAAGTTATGCAGTGATGGCTCTCTGTGTATTCACACTCTGTCAGTGTCAGACTACATGTGGAGCATCTCCCAGAATTGCTTCTCTGCCTCTCCTTTTTTCGACTCTCCTTTTTTAGCGTTTTAGAGTTTTATTTGTTTTACTCCTTTTAGTATTTTCTTTTTAATTAGTTTTAGTATTGCTCTCAGCTCTCCTGGACCAAGGACGAGGAAGACGTCGGGAGGAGTGAAGAAGGCGGATGGCTCACCTGACGAAGGACTTTCCTGCTCTGGGGCTCTATCAACAACTAGGATGGCGGCAGCAGTTCCCTCCCCTGTATCCCAGGGCACAGCGCAGACCCAGACGAGTGGTGCCTTGACGGTGGCTCTAGTGGCCAGCAGGGCTATTCCAGCGGGACCTGGTTCTGGGGCAGGTGGAGCCCTGCTCAACTTGGTTCGATTCCGTTGGGGGAACCCCGCAGAGGGGGCCCTCTTTACTGAGCAGATGCATGTGGATGCCTTCTCTCCCCACTCCTCTACATGCTCTATATAGAGCTTTTGACGGCTGCCATCAGGGCCAACCCTCAAGTAGATGGCTTGCTCCTGCTAGGAAGTTATGGCAAGGTGGTGAAACTGGACCAGTACACAGATGACACCATGTTGTTTGTGTGCTTGGACCAGTCGCACAGCCACACCTTGGACTTTGTTCAGGTGTTTGGAGTAGCCTCTGGAGTTGCACTGAACTTTGACAAGTCGGTGGTCAAGTGCTTTGGCAGCT
The DNA here is from genome assembly GCA_025773905.1 of Chitala chitala. Lineage (NCBI taxonomy): Eukaryota > Metazoa > Chordata > Actinopteri > Osteoglossiformes > Notopteridae > Chitala > Chitala chitala. Next base: position 3,128 of record JABJVR010047216.1, on the reverse strand, counting down.
GGAAGACCAGAAGGGATGTGACTGGAGGTCTCACCCTCAAGAACAGTCCCATAAAGACCCAGATTTTTGGTGACTTCACGAACATTCTTTGCTTTTCAGTTTGTTGTTCACATCAACTAAAATTTACATTGTTTATTCCTTTGTATATTTTTGTTTAAAAAGTTGGAAAAGTAGAAAACTCTACTTCTAGGATTAGGCGCTAATTAGTCTTTGAGAAGAACTAGCACAGTTCGCATTGGTGTATTTTTTGGAAAATACAGCCTGCAGCTTTGACATTGCCAGTTGGCCATTCGTGAATTACTGGCAGCCTGGCATCGCAACATAAGTTATACAATGTCTCTTACTTATGTTCTGTGCATTCTATGGCATGCTGGTTTTACTTGTAAGAAGTGCTTAGTTGCAGCAATGTTGGTGGATAGGATTCGTGCTTTGGAGGGGCACATTAGCAAATTGTTAGCGAGTACCATACCCAAGGGACCTCTAGATTCGGCTCAATTGGAGTCTGCCAAATTAGAGTTGATGATAGACCCTCCTGGCCCGACCGTCTCTGGTTCAGTGCCAGCACTAGCAGCCTCATCATGTGATTCCTGGGTTACTGTCAGGAAGAGGTCTAGGAATTCAAAGAATAGACCTCCAGCACACCGGTCACCAACTGATCTTGGTAATAGGTTCTCTGTTTTCGGTAGTGTGTCTACTGAAAATAGAGAAGCTGTCGCAGAATAGCAGTTTCTGTTAAATGCCTCCCTGGGGCCAGGGTCTCTGACATTGAGGCAAAATTGGATTCAATCACCAGCAGTGAAGTCTCCACCTTAATTGTTCATGCTGGAACTAATGACATTAAGTCCCAACAATCCATGGTATTAAAGAGGAGTTTCATTTTTGTGTACACAAAGACACAAACAAAATGTCAGAATTTAATTCTCTGGTCCCCTGCCTATTCTCTATAGAGGAGATGTGACCTACAGTAGGTTACTCTCACTAAACTGCTGGTTAGAGACAGGTTGTGCATCTAAAAGCATAGCTTTTGTTAATAATTGGGATCTCTTTTGGGAGCAGCCTAGTTTTTATACTCGGGACAGTCTTCATCCTAACTGGAGTGGATCATATATGCTTTCCAATAACATGGCAGAAAAATTGCCAAATTGACTGCTTAGAGCACCACCCAGGCCTCAGTCTTGTGATCCTAAATCACAGGCTGAATATCATCCCTCTCTTAGTGTATTTTTGACACTTACCCAGGGTCACTACAACACGGCATCCCCAAAAATACACAACTACTTAAAACTAGGCCTATCTATATAATACACTTTAGCTACTATTATGAAACCTAGAACTACAGTCATATGTCCACCTATGGGCTCATACACATAACTTACCTCTAGGTCCACTAAAAAATCTAGACAAACCAAAATATGCAACAGGATTTAAATGCTTAATACTAAATACTCGTTCACTAGGAAACAAAGCAGTTTTGATAAATGATATGGTGCTTAATACCAACACCGATATCTTTATACTTACAGAAACCTGAGTAAAGTCATCTGATAATTCCCACCTAGTTGAAGCCTCTCCAAATGGCTTCACTTACTTACATAAGGCCCGTACAATAGGACAATAAACAAAGTAGCTCCACTAAAGGTTAAATCTGTTAGAGCCACCAGGTGTACTTTGTGGTTTAATGAACATACACGGCGTATTTCAGTCAGCGTGGTCCAATTGTCTGAGCCAATACAAGAAGGCGCTATACTGTGCATGTTCAGAGTACTACTCTAAGCTCATTAATGATAACAAGGGTAACCCCCGTTTCCTATTTAAAACATTAGCTAATTTAACTTCTAATGGTGTACCTACAGTGTCTTCTTGTATTAGTAATGACAGCTTTCTTACCTTCTTTAATAATAAAATCGACAACATTAGAAACAGACTGTGCATTAATATACAACTTCCAAGTCCACCAACATCATTAATAGCACATTCTTTAAGTGAGTTTTCAACTATTGATATGCTAGACCTAAAAATCTTGATAACTAACGCTAAATCCACCACTTGTCCACTTGACCCCATTCCAACACAACTGCTTAAAGATTCAATAGAAATTGTAGTAGGACCTTTAACAGACATTATGAACACTGCTCTGTCTTTAAGTACTGTTCCCAACTCTTTTAAAGTTGCAGTTGTTAGGCCACTGTTGAAAAAACCTAATCTGGACCCAGAAGTAATTAGTAACTATAGACATATATATACTATATATGTAACTATAGTCCCTTTTCTGTCTAAGATTTTGGAAAACATTGTTGTGGACCAGCTGCAAGTTTACATGGAAACTAACAGTTTATTGGATAAGTTTCAGTCTGACTTCTGAACAGGTCACAGCACAGAAACAGCCTTGATTCGAGTGGTAAATGATACTATGATTTTGTCTAATGCAGGGAACATGACAGCTCTTGTTGTGTTGGATATTAGTGCTGCATTTGATACAGTTAACTCTTATCAATCTACATGCTGCCTTTGGGTAGCATTATACGGCAGTATAATCTGAGCTATCATATGTACGCCGATGACATTCAGTTATATCTTGCAGTTAAACCGAATGACACTGCATCAGTTCACACCTTAGTTAAATGTCTCAGGGACATTGAAACATGGATGAACACAAACTGCTTAGCACTAAATACAGATAAAACTGAAATCTTGTTGGTTGGGGGTAGTGATCTTGCCAGGAGCACTTTCAGGTCAGCCCTCAGTGCTGCTGACCTTTGTTTCTGTATTAGTGACTGTGTGCGCAACTTAAATATCATTATAGACTCAAAACTCTTTTGGCTTTCATGTTAATACAGTTTCACAGGTATGCTTCCTGTAGCTAAAAAATATTGCTAGGCTTCGCCATTTTTTTAATGCAGAAGATACAGAGAAAATTATAAATGCTTTTGTCTATAGTCGATTAGACTACTGAAATGCTTTACTGTCTGGATGTACTAGCTAAACACTAAACACATTGCAGCGCATCCAAAACACAGCTGCTAGAATTATCACTAGAAGCAGAAAGTAGGGCCATATAAGTCCTGTACTGTCATCACTCCACTGGCTCCCTGTTAAGTACAGAACTGATTTCAAAATTCTCTTGTTAA
>JABJVR010047215.1:6112-24537 GCA_025773905.1 Chitala chitala | reverse complement strand
GTGTTTCTGCCTGTGTTCTTCATAAGGGCCAAGGCCAAAGGCACCCAGTGTTTCTGCCTGTGTTCTTCATAAGGGCCAAGGCCAAAGGCACCCAGTGTTTCTGCCTGTGTTCTTCATAAGGGCCGAGGCCAAAAGGCACCCAGTGTTTCTGCCTGTGTTCTTCATAAGGGCCAAGGCCAAAGGCACTGGCTCTTCTATTCATCACTAAAGAATTTAGTGGTGCCTGCTCACCAGCAACAGACTGAAATTATGGGGGAGAATAGCATAACTCAAAATGTTTCCTCTAAGACTGCCAGTATGTGAGGTACACCAAACCAAACCACAGCCTGTCACACACTTCCTCCTGTGTGCCATCAATACGCATGAACAGTTGAAGCCATAAACATTCTACACAGCTATTATGCACACACACACACACACACACACACACACGCACACAAGTTTCAAAAGTGTTCATATAGTAATTTTCACCTCAAAAAACATGAAATGAGACCAAGTAATTGTTATCCACACAGGGTGTAGGAAAGTAGCAAGGCAAGCTAACATGAGAGCCAGTCCTAATAACAGAGTGAATGCCGCACTGGCTTCTTTCCTGCAAAGTGGTTATAAACTGTCTCATGATTTGTTTTCATTCACATGAGGTCTTTCAAAGAATATTATAGGTCTTCCTTCATGCTCACAAGGAAAGTATAAACTCAAGAAAGATGAAAAGAACTACTTTCACAAGCACTGAAAACATCTACCAGTGAACTAAAATAAACCAAGGAAATGAAATACAAGTAATGTTGAGAAGTGTTTAGAAATCACCTTTTTCTTATAGCTTTTGTGCTAGAACAGAATTATTAGACAAGCTTTCACAGAAGCCCATAAGGTGCTACAGTTATGTGTTATGCATCTTCAGTTTGCTCACTTATTTTCAGTAAATACTCACTCCTTACTTGTGAGTTTTAGTAACACCTTTCTCGGTATTATGAGCTCACCCCCCAAAATGTCCATGACACCTTCATCCACAGTGGACAGCTCTATGCTCCAGTTCCACAGTGCCTTCACATGCACCCCCACCTGGTCACTACACCTGCGCAGCTGGGCAGACACACACAAGACCTCCTGTGGATTGGAGCGGGCCAGACTACAGGGACAGGGATGGAGCAGAAATGACAGAGGAGGTCATTTCTGTCAGCAGGGGAGAATGAGCTGGTCCTCCTTACTGGAAGTGTGCTGGTTCCAGGCTTCACAATATGGTAAAAAACAAACATCAGCGAATGCCCTGGAAGAGCAGCAGTTTTGTCTGAAAGTAGACTGGCCAAATATAGCACAGTTCCATATAACAAGGATTACAGAAAAAAAGAAACGTTCACCATGGTTTTAGCATGATGAGTTTCAGAATGACTTTAAAATTATCAGGGAAATATGTAAGAGTATCTAAAAAAAGCAGCCCAGTTATATAAGCCATGGCAACTAACAGATAAAACAGGCAGGCTAAGCGTGAGTTCAAACAGGAGAAAACCAACCGGACATGGTAAGAACAATCCAACGCTGAAGCAGTACACTGGGCTCCTCAGTTTAGCTGTGCCAAGCTCCGAAGCACAAACAGCATGCAAGCACAAGATGAAGCAGAACTTTGCACAGTTAAATCCAGACATAACATCTTGCTCACAGATGAAGGAAGATTCAGCACCATTTATGGATTTAAGTCATGTGCTGCCACAAAGCATCTGAATTTAGGAGAAACAGGCCCACCTGTTCACCTTCTGTCCAACACAGGGCAAAATGATGGGAGGAATGAAACAGACGCACACACACACACACAACGAGCACAAGAGAGCGGAGAGCAAAAGATACACCAGCCTGTGTAAGCCTGGACATCTGGAACAGATTTTATTAATATTCAACAGGTGCGTTCAAAGCTAAAAATTCCATGTACCGAGTGGACAAAGCCAGTCTCGTTTATACTGAGTGGACAAAGCCAGTCTCGTTTGAACTGAGTGGACAAAGCCAGTCTCGTTTGCACTGAGTGGACAAAGCCAGTCTCGTCTGAACTGAGTGGACAAAGCCAGTCTCGTTTATACTGAGTGGACAAAGCCAGTCTCGTTTGCACTGAGTGGACAAAGCCAGTCTCGTCTGAACTGAGTGGACAAAGCCAGTCTTGTTTGCACTGAGTGGACAAAGCCAGTCTCGTTTGCACTGAGTGGACAAAGCCAGTCTCATTTATACTGAGTGGACAAAGCCAGTCTCGTTTGCACTGAGTGGACAAAGCCAGTCTTGTTTGCACTGAGTGGACAAAGCCAGTCTCGTTTCTCTGCTCCTCAGTCTGCCCTTGTTAGTGCAGATTCACAACATGACTTTCCTTACCAAGCTATTGATTGTGGTTTTTGTAATTTAAATTCACATAGCTAATGTAAAATACATTACTAAGAATTTTTGTTAATGTATTGTATAATAATTTTTTTTTCTACAAAAGTCAAAGTGGAACCAGTAACAACTGGAGCCAAAGCATGATGAAAATAAGTACTTGCACACAACTAAGATTTGCATTTGTTTGCCAAACGCAATAAAACATTACTTGAAAAACAAAAAAAAAAAGCAGCTTACACTGGAAGTAATAAATGATCGGCCACTTACCATCTTTCTGGTTTTGACTGACACTATTCTGAATTTTTATAAATAAAACAAAAACATGGCTTTCTTCTAAAAAAAACAACCCAACTGCAGATGATTTGTCTAACAGAGAGGGGGACACAGAACAGGCCCTTTTGAGGGAATCCACACAACTAAGGTGAGAAGGGTGCGACAGCACAACGAGTGCACAAAGGTGGGGTTTCTGGAAGCCTGTAGTGGCTACAGCGTTTCGAAACCACACAGAATTGACTATCCATGCATGGGCCTCACTCTCATGGAGCTCTGCCAGCCCACAGAGTCCTCTAGACGCCAGCCGGGCCGCCCACTGAACAGAGCGGCACATGCCAGCTGTGCCACAGGGACTTGGTGGAATCACAGTTCAAGTGTGTCAAAGATTTAACCAGAACTCCTCTGACCTGACAGAGCATGACTCCACATTTACTGTCATGGAACTGATAACTCTGCAGTCTACCTCCCTGGCACATTCTAAAAAAGACAACATCGAGATTTCCAAACAAGTCCAGTTGCCACTGATGAACACGAGATGACTGTGCAGACACAGAGAAGGCCCTGCATTACCTCGAACCCAGGTGCTGTGGGATCTGAGCAGGTAGCATTGCTGCCACACATGTAGGGCTCCCAAAATTCATGTCTGGTTTCCCACATTTAAGACACTTGAAGGGTAGGTCTAAACAGTCAAATGGATGTCTGCTGTCCTATGACCTTGGCCACCTGGAGTAGACTCTGGGTTATCTTAATCCTAACTGAAAAAGCCAGTTACTTCATCTGGATGTGTATCAGCTACAGCATGCAATATTAACTTTCAGCCACCCACCACAATGCTTGAAGCTTTCCTGAAAGCTGTCATGATGTCCGTATGCTTTAGAAATAGTGCCTCAATCATTACCCACACACCAGTCATAGAGAGGCTATCTAGAGAAGGGAAGGGAGGAACGTCACCATGCAACATGTATCTCACCTCTTCATCTTTCCACACACGCTGTCACAAAGATAGTTTATGTGAATTACTCCTCATTAACTCTTGAAAAGAATCAGCTGTTCTTCAGACAGCTGCAATCACCAGTTAATTCAAAGCACCAAAGCCATGTGTACATGCGCACCCTGCTTTACAGTAAGGTTCTTAATGATGAAACTTCTGAGAGAATTCGTGTTGCAGCATGGAGGTGTTCAAAAGTGCTGATGATCTTCAGGGCTGTGACACACAGCAGCATGCTAAGGGTTTTTTTATTAGCAGAGCAGTGTGTGTTTCGACTTTCTGTGGGTGTGCCTGTTAAATTACTAAAGGGAAACAGCATATTCCGCAGCGTCTCAGGGGGTGGGGGGGCACGATTGGTGGAGAAGACAGAGGAGGCAAGGGATGAGTCACAATGCACAGAGCACTTGGGGTTAATTAACGAATGCTCTAATACGACGAGGTGAAGCGACATCCTTCACATCAGGCAGGCCACTTCTGAAATGACAGCAGGGGCGATAACAGGAGGGAGAAAAAAACTGAAGGAAAGATGGGAAAAAACAGCACTGAAGGAAGCCCTCAGAGGATGTGTGGAGTGCTCCATTAGGACTGAGCAAAGACCGTCATTAGATCCTTTAAAATGAGACAGATCTATGACTCTCCAAGCTTACGAGGCTTCTGCTTGATGGAGCAGGTGTCTGTAGACAAGATATGACAGACATCCCGAAATGTGCCAGTTTTCACTTTGTCATCTCCTACTGCGTGCTTCTCCATTCTGATTTCCAGGGGCCAGGCAGCCTCGATGGACCCCAGCTCATGAAAACTCCTTCCAACTGTTATAAATAGTAAATTCCTGAAATCAGCCATTAAACCCTAAGCAAAGATAGGCACCTCCATGTGATGAAAGCTAATGAGGGGAGAGCTCTCCACTCCATCTCACTGTTTCATATTAAAAGGAAACCCATGTATGGTTAAATTATTCAGATAAAGTTGTACCAAAAAAGCAACAACTATTTTAGCCTGCCTCCCAAAAGCATCAAAGACCCAGACTATGGTATTTACCCTCAAATCTGCATTTAGCACACTTTCTGCTTCTGCTACAGTGCTAACTGGGTCTGGCTGGGTCGCCTTGCCCTTGTGGTAACACCATGTGGGACGTCACTGCCAGCGACTTCCCACAGGGTTCCCACAGCAGGGTGACAACGCCTCCTCTGACCCGGCTACCCCTCACTTCCGGAGCAGCAGCAGAGGGCCAGAAGTCGAGCTTGCCTCCTGCGGTCTGTGACATGCAGTGAGCTCGGCTCTGCACACTTCAGCTGTCTGCACAAGTGCTCCCAGGCTCACGCTTCTGAAGGACGTGCAGCAAATGTCAAACAACTAGTGCACTGTATCCAAAATAAAGTGTTAAAATATTAGAATATGTACACACACACACACACACACACACACACACACACACACAATTTGTAGCTTTTATTCACTGTTTGGAAATCTTATGCAGGAGAGCTTTTTAAATCCATGCATTTACAAGCATGAAATTTGTAAATTTCCATACCTTTCAAAAGCTGACCATCAGCAAGACAGAAACTGTTACATCCCAACACATGGCCCCAGAGAAATCCGGTTCCTTTGAAGACCATAGATGATAAATCCATGAAGGAAGAAAGGCAGTGTTTACAGGGTACTCCTTAGGGCTGTGCTCAGAAGCCCCCAGACACTGCTGTGTCAATATAAAGGCAGAGAGGTGTGTCTGGAACTGAACACACAAGCCCTACTACCAGGTACAGTGGATGAGTGCAAACCCGACACGTCTCCCCTCAGGGAGAAAGCCGGTCAGCCTTGGCGAGAAGCTGCTGAATAATGAATGGGTGTAACGTGACACCCCTGCATATGGCCAGGTGTGTAGACCTTATCCTGCCATCACCTGGATTAAAGGCATCCCTCCATCGCTACCACAGCAACACAGCAGCTAAGTGCATAAAATGAATGAAAGTGCAGCTTGGCTGCCAGGGTACGCCTCCAACCCGTGTTACTAATGGCTGCCTTCACTTAGCCCCCAAACACGTATTTATGATTCCAAATACCACAAGATTACAGCAGGCCAAATTTGGTATAAATATCTTGACCTACTGATGAATCCATGCAGTCTATTCTACACACCAGTTTAAATGTAGTTAGTAGCAATATTTGTTTGGAAAGGTGAGTGCTGCGGTTATTTGAAATCCGGTTTGAAAAACTCAAAGACTATGGCTTCTCTACTAACATCTCGCTGGCAGTCAGTACTATCTCTGGAAGACACGTGTCCCTCATGAAGCACAGCTAACTCACACTGCAGGCATGGCCCACTCATCACAACAGGCAGCACTTTTCACAGCAGCACTGTGTGTGGGGAGTGAAGGTAAGCGGGCTGATTTGGGGGGGCAGTCCTCAGACCCTGTGCTTATGTGGGGTGGATGGGGGGGGGGGAGAGAGACACTTACATACCCTGAGGTGCAGCCCAGCCAGACTCATCTGGCTGCCATTAAAGACGGGCTCTTTTTCTAGACTCAGCAGCCACACCCAGGATGACCTCGTGCCAAGAAACACAAGCCGTTCTTCAGAGGTGTCCAAAATTTCGGAGCAGTCTTCAAAGACACATTACTCAAATCCTAAGGTCAAAACACAACATTCTGCCATCAAGGCCACAGAGAAAATAAATACAGCAAGTTAAAGAAAGGCACACAAAGACAGACATGAGCCTGCGATGCCATGACCATGTGTTACACCACACTGAAGCGTGTGTTCAATCACACCAGACTTGACTAGGTTCCACAGCCACATTGCTCACACTGTAAAACTTACATTTAATCAAACATGGGGAAAGAGTGAGACAGCAGTGTGACATGTCGTCCCCAATAAGAGACGATGACAGCAGGACAGCAGCGGCGGCTGGCTGCTGAGGAGGCCAACGGGGAGGCAGAAGACAGGGTCAGGCAGACCCGAACAGCAGAGGGAGAACAAGCACAGACAGGGGCCTGCAGAGTGACAGCTGCTGCCGGGGCCTCCTCCAGCTGCCACTTCTCTGTGATGCTTTACAGACAGTGTCATCTGCAGCTCTTCCTTCTGCGCCTCCCCACATGCCCACTTGTGCAGCCTCCTCCAACGCTCCAACAAGTGTCTCAAAAGCAGCCCGTCCTGTGCACGATGTGTGGTGCACATTAAAAAATGACGGGCTGCCCTCAGCGCCCCGTGTGGCCTGCCCCCGAGCAGGAGATGCACTGTGTCTCAGCTTCTGGTTCTCATTGTTTGATTCCTCCATGACTCTTATACTGACGTGCTTCCAAACTACATCAAACCACATGTGGATCTAATTGACCCTTCAGTCCTGGATAGACTCAATTCTACCTCAGGTCACCCTGTCTGGGAAAAATTTACTGGGAAGCAGGTCATCCTAAATCTCAAGAAAACATCAGAGAATTACTTTCCAGTTCAATAACTGTATTTAATAAGAACTTTGTATGTCACTTTCACCACAGACAAATGCATTACACATGAAATACTATCTACAGCGAGATAAACTTTTGTTGGTCCCTGTAAACATTATTTAGCTGTTTTTGTTTTCCTATTCCGATTCAAATAATTACAATCATTTATTCCATCTCAAACCTGGATGTGCAGTGAGCCATGTGCAGATAACGAAAGATTAATTTATACTAGACGGGAGTGATCCAACTGCAGTAACGTTTGAGTTGGTAAAACAGGCTGTAACAAGGCATCCTTACTGCCAGGTCAGTGTTGCTCTGGTGAAAAGTCAACAACTGGGAATTGGTGAGCTGTGCAGTTACCGCGGCAACAGACAGGAATATCTCCAAAGATGTCAGTGAACTTCATTAATTTCTCTCCAGCTTCATGTGACTTTGCAAGAAATCTTCTGAGAGCCTAAACAGGTGAGGACATAGACATAGACAGCACTAAGAGGTGAGGACAGGGACACAGACAGCACCGAGAGGTGAGGACAGGGACACAGACAGCACTGAGAGGTGAGGACAGGGACACAGACAGCACTAACAGGTGAGGACGGGGACACAGACAGCACTAACAGGTGAGGACGGGGACACAGACAGCACTAACGGGTGAGGACAGGGACACAGACAGCACTGAGAGGTGAGGGTGTAGACAGACATCACACTTGTGTCTTATGGTCTAGACCGATTTCCAACGGTTGAGTGTGAATTAGCAGAACACATGGTCGTCTTTCTTTCAGTCACACAAATGAACTGTTCTGGAAGCAGAATACCACTAAAAACTCAGTTTTTTATCGACTAAAAGGATCTACTAGCTTCACTTTTTCCACATTAAGATAAAAGTTAAAAAACACTCAGCTCTCCAAAACAAACTGCGGTAAAACAGCTGCCGTAAAGCTGAGAGTTGGAACTGCACAACACGTCCGTGCAAATCAAAGAGCATTGAAGAAGTTTAAACAATAGCAGCTTACATCCGTCAGCACCAGAGTGCGTTTAAAAGAGCACAGTATGCTGGGACTGGGACTGGGACTGGGACTGGGACTGGGAAAGAACACAGCGCACACCAGGTGAATGTGAGACTGTCCCAGAGCAGACAGGGCTGACCTGCAGCTCACCTCACACACACTTGTCATGCGTTTTCCCCTTTGGTGGGAAAGATGGAACACCCTGCCCTCCACCCCAAGAGTAAAAAATGTTTACATAAAAAGCTATCCCCGGCTGTCAGGTCTAAGCAGCTGCCAAAACACACCTCTGGTCATTTCTAAAAGGCCTGATAACAGCTGGAATAGTAACAGAGCTTCTCAGCCCATGTCCAGAAAGCTGAGCTATTTCACACAGGCTGACCCCACCCAACGCTTGCTGTCTCACTGTCCACTCAATGTTCTGAAGGTCCTTTTCACCATATGCCCTTTCAACCACTCAGGGCTGAAAGAAAAAAGCCACCGTGTCCACTCCCCAGGGAAGAGAGTGTTTGAAGTGGGCACTTAAAGTGCAGACTGGACATGGAGCATACGGCTTTGCAATACAGAGGACCGCACTTGAAATAAATCCTTGCAGGTGTGCTAGTCACTGGCACTGCCGGTGCCCAGCTGGCATCAATATGTCCACACCACCCCCCACCCCCCGCCCAGGACAAACTCCCTGCCTCAGCGCAGAGCCCTCCAACTCAGGCTAAGCTCAGCTCCCCACCTTAGCCCGCAGCCCCCTCACCTGGGACAAACCCAGCTCCCCGCCCCACTGCAGAGCCCTCCAACTCAGGACAAACCCAGCTCCCCACCCAAACCCATAACAATGTCACTACTTACAGAGCAGGAAGCAGTGCTTAGAACAGATCCAGACTCAGCTGTGGAGGGGAGAATTGAGAAACAAAGCACCTTTTCTACACGGACGGAAAGCGATCTGCAGCACATATTCCCAGGCCGCACTCTACGTCTCACACTGAAGAGGCAAGCTCAGCCAGGCAGTGTTCCTCCTCACCGGGCCACAAACACTACATCTTTACCCACAAACCAACTCTCAACAGAACACTCTTGTCATGTTTTATTTTATAGCAATAGTAATTTTTCCAGAAAGGAATTCTGATTAAGATTTAATTTTTTATTATTTTTAAACAAGATTGTTAAGTATCTAAAGGCATTGCACTTATTCACCTAGATATCTGAGGAAGAACAGAGAACAGAAACACAGTAAATGCTGTTTAACAAATACCAGTAAATACAGTAAATTACCCACTGCAGAACTGCTGTTTAAGGTAATAAAGCACTAGTAGAATGTGCACATGTGGCTTTGATAATGGTGTTTAACATACTCTGCTGACTTCACAAGAACTTCAATCAGTTCAACAAAATATTGTTGATTCATTATTATTATTATTGTTAGTTTATTTATTTATTTACATAACACCATTATTAGTATGCAAAAAAAAGAAAACTAAATGTTTACATTATTTTAGCACGTTATGTCCACATCCATGTGAAGCAGGCAGGTGCTGTAAAAATACTAAATCAGCATAAACGTATAAAACTGTTATTAGACCGGTAAATTGGACCGGTCCACAACAATCAAACATTGACACCAATGTTATCTGCCCATAAACAGAATGAACCATTAAACCTGAAGCCATCCAACCTTACACAGGTGTCAGTGCTGCTCAGCTCTGCACCATACAACAGCCATGATACACTGACAGACACTACACAGCAGCCATGAGACACTGACAGATACACTACACTACAGCCATGAGACACTGACAGACAGACACACTACAGCCATGAGACACTGACAGACAGACACACTATAGCCATGAGACACTGACAGACACACAGCAACCATGAGACACTGACAGACACACAGCAACCATGAGACACTGACAGACACACTACAGCCATGAGACACTGACAGACACACTTCACTACAGCCATGAGACACTGACAGACACACTTCACTACAGCCATGAGACACTGACACACCAGATATGCATTCCAAAACCAGCTTTCCCAGTGAAGAAGAGGAGGCTTCCAAGTTACACCTGATTTTAGTTCAGAAACTGCATGCGGAAGACAAGACACAAAAAACTAAAAAAGCTAACAGCATTATGCTTGCAGAAAAAGACTCAAGAGAGAAAAGGGGCAAAATTGGCTTTAAAGAGCAAACAACTTTGCAAATAAGATGGGAACATTTGCGCAGACTTACCCTGAGCCTCAGTGTGTGTTTTAAAGTGCTCCAGCGGGTTTCATTAGAGGAACGCAGAGGTAGCGCTGCACGGTCATTTCTCAACTGCACACTCTGATGTCTTTACCACACTGAAGTTTGCTTAAAGTCTAAAATGACCTTAAGATTTTCCTTCTGAGCTGAGGCTACATCCTTCAGTCAGTCAAGCAGCACGCCACGGTTTCAGCTGGGCTGCAGTCCAAACAGACATGAAACTATTCTATTTCTGTCTGCCATATGAGCACCAACCCTGTACTTTTAAAGATTCCGTGGTCAAGCATATAATTGCACAGTGACCAGTTATGGTAAAATGTAATTGTAGACTTCATCAGCTTCTGCCCAACTGCCAACAGTACAAGGTAAATCACTGCAAAATGCCATAAAAACAACACAAACCACATAAATAAATGCACAACTAAAATCCAGATGTCTAGCAGAGGATGAAGTTAAGGGGGGAAAAACCTCATGTGCATAAACGCTACCTCGGCAGAACAAAATCACATGCCTGCTGCAGTGAGAGAGGGCTTAGCTTCATACTGAGATGACATAAAATATATAGATCTTCAGACGGCTAGAGGACGTCGCCTGGATGCATATTATTTTTGGAGTTCTACCACAAAAGTTTCAGAGTATCAAATTTCACGTTGGCTATGAGAAATCCCATAGCCTGTAAAGCTGTGGGACCAGGAAGGCGTGCCTGCCGGGGGGGGGGGAATAACAGAGAAACACTCACAGCCCCGAAGACGCACCCTGCTTAGTTCACATGTTCATCTGATTAGTATGTGGCACAGTCTGCTATCATGATCCACAGAGCAAACGCTCGGTGCCGCCGGGGACCGAATGGCGTGCATGACAACCGTCTTGGAGCCACGCATGTCGTAAAGTCTGGACCGAACCCCACACTTTGGCAAGAGCAGGCTGCAGTCAGCCTCTGTTCGATGTCATTTCAGTCTCAGTGTAAAATGACTCACAGCTGCTGACTATTAGAAGTACGTGCCTCGCTGGAGAGGAGCTGGTACGTTGAGAGACGAACTTCTTCTTCAAAAATAAAATAATAACAAATAAATAAATAAAATCCACAACCTCCATTCCCCACAATTATGAGACAAAATACAGACAGGCTTCTCTACTCAGAGAGAGTTTTCCGTCTACATTCCAGCCTGGCTCATGTCTCCACACTGATTTAATTCCCTCCTGAGCACAGAGGTATATAATGGAAAGCATACAACAACAAAGTCAGGCCTTTTCTCCAGACCACCTAACGCTGCACTGGGGCTTGCAGTAGGTGTAGCAGGCCTGCAGTCTGTTGCTTTTCATGATTTTAGTGACACTGAAATTCTGGGTTTGTCCTGACTGCACTCATGCAGTAATCCTGAAAAAGCACCACAGACATATAAACACGTCAACATACTTACTGTGTGTCTACAGGTACCGTTACATACAGCTCCGTACAACACTCTAACCCTGACAGTTATTTTCTCTGTCTAACAGTATCTTCATTTATTTGTGGACTCGGCTGATTTGCCAAATAAGAAACTCATTAATTGAATTAAAGCTCAGTGAACCCCATAAATGTCAGTGTCCCGTTCTTTTTGTCATGGGGTGCACTTCATTGTCATCAGCACTGGGACACACGCTGTACCGACACACGCTGCACCGACACACGCTGCACCGACACATGCTGTACCGCAGAGTAAAAATGCAGCAGCTCTGTGGATTATTTGGGGGCAAAGCGCCAGGAGGCACTGAAACTTTTATCAAAAGATGTCACCAAAGTGTTACGATAACATTAGGATGTTACATTATAACTATCCTACCCTCACACTGTGTGATAAACCACAGAAAAGGGTACTTCTTATCAAACATGCTACCATATTACTGTTATAACCAGCAGCTCAACAAACCGGGTAACATCACGTAACATCATGTCACATTGTGTAACATCACATAACGTCATGTAACATCATGTAACATCGCGTAACATCATGTCACAAAGTGTAACATCATATAGCATCATGTAACATCATGTAACTTCGTGTAACGTCGTGTAAAATCATGTAACTTCGTGTAACATCATGTAACAAAGTGTAACATGAGCAGTCATCAAGCCGTGGCTGACATCAGTGCCCCATCAGCTACACTATCCACTATGTTTATTCTTCTCAAAGGTGTCTGAGTCCGTACGCTGTTGTACTCTGACGGACTTCGCATCGGGAAAACAGTGTTAGGCTACACACAACACTTGTTTTGTGATGTTCATCTCTTCAGGTTGTCACTCATATTGTGACAATTTCATTTGGTGTGGATACAACAAAAGGGTGAATCTCACATCAAAAGAGCTATGCTGCTATAATGTTTTCTTGAAAATAACATTAAAACAGCAGTAGTGGACTAACTACATTGTTTTCTACAGCTCATAAAAGATTTTTTTTTTCAAAAACAGTGAATATTTACAATTATTTTGATTTAAGGCAGATTCCTTTACCATTCTAAGAAAAAACACTTAAAGGCCCTTTTTTTTCACTGTCGGACAAGTCTAGACATGATCAATTTCAATAATGGCACACAAATAAAGACCCACTACATGCACTTTTGCCTGGTCTCCTGGTGCAGTGGCAGCTATACTGCCACCTGCTGGTGAAATAGAGAAACAAACTAGAAAAGGAGGTGATTGCTGTAGACGTGCCCTACGGAAACGGCTCGTTTTAAAGCATTATTTCAATGCTATGAGGGTTTACACAGATAAATTTGTTCAGTTTTGTAAGGTCAAATCAAAAATTGTTTTAATATCACATCAGAACAGTCCATTTCCACTGTATTTTAATATTTAGACCTTCTTTTAATTATTATTATTATTATTATTATTATTATTATTATTATTATTATTCCTGTTTGCATAGGTAATGATGTAGTTAGGCAATGGTTTGTTTCATATCCAAGTTTGAATTTCAATAAACTTGTCTTATTTATCAACAGGTATGTGGCTTGTCATAGTAATGAGAAAAACCGTATATTTGTTATATGAGATGTGAAGTTTGGTTCATTTTTTCGGGATATAGGTCATGGCCTGTCTGCTTTCTGTATAAGTTCTATCCTATCTAGCTTTCTCTCTCTCTGTGTCTTGTCTTGCTGAGTGATTGTAAAAGGCCTAAGAGGCTACACCTGGTGTACCTTGTATTTAAGGTCTGTGTTTCCTCTGCTCCTGGCAATTTATTTGGTGTACCTGTCCTGTACATCCCTGTCTGGAGCAGCTCGTGTTCATATGCTGATCCCTATTTGAATTTACTGGTCCCTGTCCTTCATTTTATCGTGTTTTCCCATTTAATTAGTGTTGCCTCCCTGTTTCGTCATGGTGGCTAGTCCAGTCCTTTAACTCTGTTCACGTGGTCTTTCTTATTAAAGCTCCTCTCGCACTTGGACTTCCCCTGTGTTCATTTCTTTTTGGCAGAAAACCTACAAATGTTTTACAACTTGTATGTAATGCCTCCAATAACACAGTTAAGACTTGCACGTTAAAAAACAGCAAAGTTAGAAAAAAATTATATATATATAAATTTATATTTATAATGACATACAATATACAGTATATCATTGTCCAATATCATACACATTTACACTTTCAAAGGTCACATAATGTGTTTTTTTACCTTTTCAGTTCAGAATGATTTTTCTGTTTCTCTGATTTCCATCCAGTTATTGTCCATGCTGACATGAGGGAACAGTGGTGTGGTAGGTCTTCGGCAGAATGGGAGAGCACAGTCTCCTGATTTGACCTCTGTAAGGAGGCCATATGCATTACTGCTGTTACTGCTGTCGGCACTAAAACACACTAAAGACATGAAGGATTAACTGTGCTTACACTTCCCACACACACACGATTTTCCTTGTGATATTAATCTGATCAGCCCTGTGTTGTGTCTACAGAGAACGTTGTGCTGCCCACATTGTTCTGTCTTGTGTAATTACTGTTATTAGTGTCATTATATTGGAATCTGACCACTGTGATGTCTTTTGAGAGATTGTACTCACAACTACAATGTTTCCGTGGTTTGTATAAAAGGAAGCTGTCCCAAAGCTCCTAAAACCAATGTTTTATCACAGTGTACTGTCTGGCTCTCGGTGCTTTAGAACTGCGTTCAGGATTTAGGAGTTCAGTAAAAACAATACTGTGGGCAAAGCTGTATCTGACTGAGCAGAAAATGTTTGGTCAGTCTAAGAGACAGTTGAGCTTGCGTGTGGGAAGTCTCATTGTGGAAACCATGCCACAGAGCTGCTTAATTTTGACTCTAAACCTCTGCAGAACAAAACAAGTAACCCAACTCAAATGTATCTAAAATACATTTTAATTTTGCTGAAATTCACAATTGTTACAATACAGAATGTGAATCTTTGATTTTTTTTTTTTTATGTCATTCATTTCAGTTGTTTTTCTTCCTAAAATGCAATGATATTATGAACAACGACATACATGAAGGCACAAAACACAATGGGGACGTCCAGGAAGGCCGGAGAGCCTCGGTTTTAATGCGCTTCTTTTGGTGCTCTGATACACTGCTGGGAAAGAACAGCCGTGGTGGGGAATGTGAATCACACGGAATACACATGCTGTGAGACACAGCAGGAGTACAAGACAGCTGCAGAATTCCTTTTATTAACAATTCTTCTCTATATAAAAATCAATAGCTTTGTGACCTATATATTTATATATGTAATCAAGAAAACAGCAAGAAATCAGTCCTGCTGTTTAAAGACCATTCTTCTGTCTGACAAGAGTGTTGAGTTTCTTGTTTGCCCATAAGCAAAGGAGATGTTGTCTTGTAAAGTACCCCTGTAAAGGAAGGAAGAGGTGAATGGTTAAAGTGTATCCAGGCTATCAAGTTTAAATCATTGCTTTTCATCGTCCATTGTTTTATAAAATTATAACTCATTTTTGAGGTGTTACATTATTTAATTACAATCACAGATAACAGATAATTTTATATATTTTATGCACACACTTAGATGCCTGTTGAAGGACAGGTTTAGCTTCTGCAGCAGCTAACTGTGACTGTTATGTGTTTGCTACCAGGGAGGGGTGAACAGACTTATAACAGCACAAGATACACAACAGACTAGATAAGTCAAGAAGGGAGAAGGCAGGGTGGGGCTCCAGCATTGGAGGGGGGCTTAGAGCAAGATTCACCATGTTCCCCAAAGCGTGCTCCGAATGTTCACATCTGGCTGTTTCTCCTCCTTCGGCCAAAAGCTTTTGCGCCAACATTGGTGGGGACAAAGTTGCTATTGGCCATGCCCCCTGAGCGGCTGAGGAAGTCTGCCAGGCGGTGGGTTACACACGTTGCTGTATTACAGGCCCTCTTCTGAACGCTTAGACTGCTTTGGGAAAAAAGAGGCGTTAGAGCCAGCTATACATCCTCTGGTAGTCATCCTTACCAAAAAACAAGGCACGTTTATAGTATAACAAATAAACCCACTGCAAACGTGACTACAAATTATTTAGCAAAGCAAGATTTTTGCATTTCAAATATAATACTTATCACATTTAATATAGTAATAATTAAATTTAATGTCTGCTTCAGTTCATTTTGTGATATGAACATTTCCTACCTGAAGAGTCCTTGGAAAACAGCAAAATCATTAATACAGTATACTAACATGATCTAACATGAACATGCGCTTGTTATATTAAGAGAAATGACATTTCTTAGTGGCAATGCAATCATGGTTGAATAAAGGAGGGAAAAGGTTTTCCTGGTAGAAAAATAAGTTTATTAGACAAGAAACACATTCATGCATGAAAGAAGCATTTATTATTAGGTCTATGGTTAATGCCATTACTGTGCTACTGTTTTTACTCTGTTGGGTTATTTTAATACTTAAAAACAGCTTATATACATTATGCTAATTTATTTTAAGTTGTATATGTAAATGCATAAAAATTTGAATGGTTTTGATTGTCTTAGATCTCTGTCGAAATAGGGGAAGAGAATTTAAAAATAAAGCGACGTGATGGGATTTACAATCATCTTTCATGGACGTCAATCAAGCAGGCAAAATTCACATGCATCAATGATTTGAAGTCAAAGTAAAAGGATGGAGGGAGGGAGGATAGACAACAAAAAAGGGAAAAAGGAGGAGAAGAAGGGAGGAAAGAGGAGGAAAGCAAACAAAACAAAGGAAGTACAAAGGGGTATAGGAGGAGGAGGAGAGCAGAGGGAGGGCAGGAAGTAAAGAAGTGCAAAGGGATAAAGGGGGAGGAGGAGGAGAGCAGAGGGAGGGCAGGAAGTAAGGAAGTACAAAGGGATAAAGGGGGAGGAAGAGGAGAGCAGAGGGAGGGCAGGAAGTAAGGAAGTACAAAGGGATAAAGGGGGAGGAGGAGGAAGGAAAGACAGCAGAGGGAAGAAAGGGAGAAGTAAGAGATGAAAAAATAAAGAAGAAAAAAGGATGAAAGAGGAGTGGTACAGAGTCAGGGAGGAGAAGGACATAAAGGGCTATCTAGTTTTCATCACGCAGTTCCCAGTCGCCCTCTGCCAGACTCCGCTTCCTGCCAGGTGTGCCTGCTCCCACGTCCGTGCGAGGGTAGGCCTGCAGTTTGTGCAGCTCCTGTGACAGCTTGCCTAGCACGCATGTGCTGAGGCTGGAGCAGCGTTTGGACAGGGCTCTGTCTGGAGCTCTGTCTGGGGCTCTGTCTGGGGCTCTGTCTGGAGCTCTGTCTGGGCTGTGGAGAAAAGGAACATGCAGAAACAGCCTCACGGGGCAGGCAGCATGCAGATACAGCAAGGCCCTCTCTCCTTTCCTCTCATGCAGTTCATTCCACTAATGCATCATTTCATCTGGCTCTGGATGCACATTATTGGAAAGGGACATTATAAATCCATGCTCTTTCCCCCTCTCCCCACCCCTCAACCACACTCATTCTGCTTGACCTCCTCCCCCCTCGGCATTGCTCATGACCACCCCCTTCATGTCGCTGGCATGCTCCAGATGCTTCTGAATGACTGCTGTCATGCAGGTGGGTCCTCTTGTCCAACTCAAAAGGATCATGCATGTTCAAGCTGCCGCTTGCACAGACGTTTAGCAGGCAAACAGGTTGGGTTGGTAAACAAATAAATCAAACTAGTCCATGCAGGAGGAATCGACAGAGGATCATTCTGTGAAAATTTTAACTCCTTCCTTAGGCAGATTTGAAAGGTCCTCACTGTGAGCACATACCTCTATGGTCTAATCAAACACCTGCAAGACTGAGCTCGAGGTGGAGGGATGGGGGATTGATCCTCACAGAGCAGAGATTGATAGTTAAAATGAAACAGTGGCTTGCTTAACAAATGCACAGCTAATTCAATTGCTACTCTGTACCAGCAAAGGCAAAAAAGAGTTCAGCTTTAAACACCCATTCAGTTTTTTGACACCGTGAATTACAATACTTTTGAATTTTAAAAATGAAGAGATCTGTACCTGTTTCCATCAGTCATTTGTTCATCCAACTCTTCTGCTGTCATTTGCAGAAACTCTTTCACAACAGCGTTGAGCAGCCGCCGGGCTTCATAGTTTGATAGCATGATTTGGTCTGTCATGGAGTCTAACCCAGGTCTGCAAACAAGGGAAGATCACTCAGTCACTCATCTTCTATACCACTTCATCCTGTTAAGGGTTGGGGGAAGCCTGGAGCCCATCCCAGGAGACACAGGGCACAGCACCAACCCACTGCAGGGTACACACACCGTGGGCAATTTGGAGACACCAATCAACCTAACCCGCATATCTTTGGACTGTGGGAGGAAACTGGAGAACCTGGAGAAAACCCATCAAGCACGGGGAGAACATGCAAACTCCACACACACAGACCCAAGGCAGGAATCAAGCCCCAGGCCTGGAGGTGCGAGGCGACAGCGTTAACCACCACACCACCATGCCGCTGACACTGATCAGATGTTTGGTTTTAATAGCTATAAGTTAATAGTCCTGTCTATGTGTGTGTGTGGGGGGATGTGCATAATTGAGAGAGAGAGAGAGAGAGAGAGAGAGAGAGAGAGAGAGAGAGAGAGAGAGAGAGAGAGAGAGAAAAAAAAAATAAATAAAAAAAAAAAAGATATATAAAAAATAGAAAAAAAAAAAAAAAAAAA
>JABJVR010047214.1:0-26184 GCA_025773905.1 Chitala chitala | reverse complement strand
CCCCCCCCCCCCCCCCCCCCCCCCCCCCCCCCCCCCCCCCCCCCCCCCCCCCCCCCACCCCCCCCGCCCCCCCCCAGCTATGTATGTATCTATTTATTTATTTATTTATTGGACACTGCACCTATTTTGGACTGGTGATTGGGTGAGCATTGGCTCATTGTAATGGTGAAGGATTGGGAGTTGAAACAAACAAATCGAACTGAACCTTCCTGTTTGGTCCTAGGGCAGTACATCTTAAACTGGTCTTCTTTCCCATGAGGTAGCAATGACTTCAAATATCTGCTTTTGTGATTGCAAAGCTGAAGTTGTCAGCATTTTTCTGAGTTGTGAAGGCATTGGTTGGCTGTTTCAATCCACTTCCTATTTTTGGTTTCAAAGGTCTTGGAAGTGTTGCTTACTTTCTGGCTTGTGTGTTGTGTGCTGTGAATCTGCTTGTCTGTGTTTTGGCCAGCTACGGCCCAGTGCTATAACTGGAGTCGTTGTCTCCCTGAGTCTGCCCTCCCTATTTTTCAAACAGTTAAGGTGGTGGTGGTGGTGGGGGGGGGGTCATCTATATTGACCACTTTTACAATAATTAAGACTTTTTAAAATTAATCTTAGTATTTCTTTGCCCCACCCTTCCTTACTGTGAGGCAGCCTTCTGTGTGTTCTCCAGCAGAATTCAGCCTATCCTGGTTGAACACTTGAAGCTTGCATCCCTTTGCAGTGAAGTCCTTTTTTATCAAAAGCAAGCCTCTTTTGAATTGCTAACCGCTTGTGCGGGAGCTGCTGGTATTTATGGTGGGTTTTGATAGCTGGGTTCGGCCTGGGTGGCTGATCCTTGAATGGCCCCTTATTGAGCAAATTCAAAAGGCCATCTGCCCCACAGCGGCACGATTCCGTGCTCTGCCTGCCTCGCTTAAGTTAATGATGATGATGCCCCTTTTGTTAGGGTTGGAGCAGCTGGCGCCATGGCCAAAAGGTCGCACGTTCAGGACGGGGGGCGGCGGGAAGGGGGGGGCGAGGCAGTGTGCCTGTGTATTCTTCAGTGATTGTTAGGACTATGTCAGTCAACGAGTATCTGTAGAAATGCAAGTGCAGAGCTATGGGTGATGCAATGTGGTGATTAGACACGTTAGTGTGGTTACTGGTCTCTGTAGAATATTTGGCCAGTGTTCTTAGATTTGATCTTTTTATCCTACTGCAGATTTCAACTGCTTTGACTATTGCACTTGAATGTGTGATTTTTTTTAAATCATTACCTTCTGTTTTCTACAGCTTTGAAAAATCCAATATGGAAGATGGTTGTCTTACGGAGTAAGTACTATTCAGTTCTCTATGGGTGTGTGGGGGTGTTTATTTTTTGTCCCCTCCCTCTGAGCTAGAGGTAGGTGGTATTGAGTGTATAGTAAACTTTTATAGTGTCATCTTTATCAGCTCTACAGAGCTTCTGTTGGGTAACCTTTGTACTCATGACAAACACTTGCATTTGTGGTGTAACAGTTATACCAGTTCTACACTTGATCACTACAGTAAACTCTTGCAGTGGATCCAGCTTTGCTCCACAGTTGTAGCCTTTTACAGTGATGTGGATTGTGATTAGGGCATATGACTTAATACTCCTTCTCTTTCTGACTTTAGCAACAAGATGCCAATCCGAAGAATCAGCTCACTGCCAGTAATTGCACAAACACTATTTTTATGAATGGAGCTCTTTAAATGATGATTGTATGGAAATGTGTATCTTGCTGAAAGGCTATAGATCTATAGATTTGCTAAATCTTGTTCTACTGTAATGTACTGCATTTTGATACTGTAATTGCAGTTTATTTTCCTTGCCCCCCCCATTTGAAACATGAACATTTTGTTAATGGCTGCACTTGCAGCTGATAGTTTCTCCATCTTCAGTCTCATTCTTCTGTCTGATGGGCTTTTTGAAACCCCCCCCCCCCCCAATGCAGCTGTTATCCTTCAGCCCTGGATGCCCAAAGGGAAGACAAGCAGAGCCCTTCAGCCCCTCCATCCCTAAAGTTGCCAAGCAGGGCAACAAGGAGAACGTGCCTGATGTAAGGACTTTTATCTCTAGACCAGCTGCTGGTACTGAGCTGGATGTTGTCCCTATTGGGCAAGGCTTTATTTCATTTAAAAGCCACTTTTTGCATAGTTTTTAAACCAGTGAATGGATAGCCAGTTGGGCTGAATGACTTGATTGGCTGGGAGGATGGGATGTTGAATATGATGCTGTCTCTTCACTGGTGGCCTTTTGTGGTAACTTAACTTGCTCAGATGCATGGTGCTCGGTTAATTGTGGGAGCTTCAATGCTGTCAGCTGTTCATGACCTCCCGTGTTTATTATTGCCCCCTCATCCTTTAGGAGGTTTTTGAGTTCAAGAAGCCGACCCGCCCCGTGTCCCGGTGCTACTCTCGACCCATCCCTGGAGGAGTCGGCCGGGAGACATTCTCTCGCAGACCCAATTCTGCCCCAGCGCTCATGGTACAGCAGAACTTCTCTCGCGTCCATCACTGGTTTGTGTCGCTGCGTTTCATGGAAACGATTTCAGACCGACTCTTTTCCTCCTCCCTCCCCAGCTGTCTCCGGGGGCTGCTGGTCAGCCGTTCCCTTTGGACGACGGCAGCCCCGTAAATCTCCGCCACTCCTCTCTCACTTCATCTTTCAACGATGACGACGGCTTCCTAGACATCCTGGACAGTGATGTGGAGGTCGGCGTGCGTTTGTCTGTACTGGGATTTGCCTTTTCGCATTTTGATGCGTGCCGTTGGCTTTCGTGTCCTTTGGCATGGCGAGCTGCGTCAGGTAGCAGGTGAGATGTACGCCAATGATGCGGGTGTCCTCTTGTCCTCTGCAGAGCGATGCCCATATGCCCATGGGGATGGCCAGCCTGCTGACTGCACCCCTGGTGGCTGGAAAGCTGGAGAGCTCAGCTTCTGTAAGAACCTCATCTTGTCTTAGTCCTCGATTTGTAACTTCAGCATGTACTATAAAGAGATTCCCTATCTGCTGGAATTTTAGTAACCGTACTAGCATGCTAGTAGGATCCGCAATGATTTGGGGGTTAGAGGTGGAGTTTTGGTGTGTTCACATTATTGATTTATTTGGGATATTTCAAGGCATTTTCTGAACTGAAGGCCATTGTGTTTAGTTGCTAGCATGCTTTTTTTAATTGCCTGTAACAGTTTTCTATCATTAAGATGACCTTTTTCTGTTTTCTTTTTACTCTACTGGCTCAGCCCATGACCTGTCGACCTCGGGGCCTGTTCCGCTCTTCGCTCTCCTTTGACGCCCGCCCTGTCCTTAAGAGAACAGAATGCCCCCGTGACGAGACCACGCCCATAAAAGTGAAGAGGAGGCGCAGCGTTGCGGAATCGCCGCTAGTCCGTGAGGACAGCGAGCAGCTGGTGAGTTCTGGGTCGTGACCTTGGCAGCTTGTGTTTGTTGTAAATTGGGGGGGGGGTGGGATTATTAACTTTCCTTCATGTAGTGTTTTTGTACTTGTGTAATCGTTGGTCATTATTTTACTGCAGCCGTGCAAGGTGGTTCAAAGGTCCAAGTCCTTCAGCCAGGTTGAGATTGAGAAGCTGTTGGATGAGAACGATGATGTGAAGGAGCTAATCGGTGATTTCAGCAAGGTGAGCTTCTAGCAGAGAGGACCAGTGAGCCTGGCCTTTGTCTCTTAGAGCCTTTTGAGAGGGAACGTGGAAGCCTATGCTCTGTAAACCACCCTGCCGTTGTTAATTGAATTTGATCTCCCTCACGTCTTGTCGTGGGAGCTGAAAGCCCTTTTTGTCTGAAGCTCTACAAAGGCAGTCCTGGGTAATTGCGGGAGCCTGCCGCACCCCCCTCCTTGTGCTGTTTCCGTTTCTAACCCTTCACCTGCTCCTCTTGGCTAATCCTCCTTTAGTGAGACCCACTTATGGTTTTCATTGTCTACAGCCGTTTGTCCTGCCCACTGTGGACGGAAAACACCAGGACCTGAAATATATCACTGCAGATACGGTGAGAACCCCCTGCCCCCCCCCCCCACGTCCCCTGTGTTGTGTGCCCACCTGCAATGTGGAACTAGGTATTCTGTAATGGAGGATCCTGTGCTCTGAGTGTGGGACTCGTTTATAGAGGGAAAACAATCGCCTTTTCACAGATGGTTGCGGCTCTGAACGGTCGGTTCGACCAAGTGGTGGAGCGCATCATCGTCATCGACTGCCGATACCCATACGAGTTTGAAGGAGGCCATATTAAGGTATAGTTCTTCTCACAGATCCAGACCTGCTGTGTGCTAATAGCTGCCTGTTTGAGCAATACAGATCTCATCCTGTTTGATTGCATATAGACCCCAGGCCAAAGGTGAATCTGTACATTTGCAATAGGAAACATTGCCAATGTACATGTTACCAGTAACGCTGACTCAGGAATTTTTGGCAAGTTTTGATGAAAAATGAGCAGGCATTTGTTTGAGTGGTCCGTTTGTCCAAGGCAGGGTCATATTTTGGAGTTGAATCTGTTTAATGTAACTAATAGCTTTTTGGGAAAGTACAGTTCACATGTTTTAAAATTTATTAGTGCCTCTACCTTTTAGTATTTGGGTCCTTGTATAGAGAGGACAGCTTGGCTGTCCACTTCTTCCTGTATGGGACAATTTCAGTGGCAGGTCAATTACAGGTTCTGTACTTGTGGGTTGAAAAGAGATGTGAGGTCTGAAGTGCTGAAGAAGTATATGTGAAGCTGAGGCAATGTTGGAGCTGATGAGAAACTGTAGTGAAATTACTGGAGCTCAACACAAAGGACGATTTCATAATGCCAGATGTAGTGTGTAGAAGTGCCAGTATTTTTTAAAATATTGTTCACTCTTATTTTGTACAGAAAGTGCATGACTTCCCTGTTCTTTGCCCAAGTCATTACCCATTTACTTTTCTACAGGGATTCAGCCTCCCTCTCCAAAATGTCCAGTAACTCACTGTTTAAGAGTTTGGTCGTACTCGAGCAATATTAACCCTAAAATGCTTCTGTAATATTTTCTCAACTTGTTCTGTTTTGACATCTCCGTCTCTCCTCTGCCCTGGCAGGGAGCCGTGAACCTCCACCAGGAGGAGGAGGTGGATGGGTACCTGCTGAAAGAGCCTTTCAGCCCGTCCAGCCCGGACAAACGCGTGCTGCTCGTCTTCCACTGCGAGTTCTCGTCAGAGCGCGGGCCGCGTATGTGCCGCTACGTGCGTGAGCAGGACCGCCTTCAGAACCCGTACCCGTTCCTGCACTACCCTGAGCTGTACGTGCTCAAGGGAGGCTACAAGGAATTCTACTACCTCTTCCAGGTACGTTGCTGGTTTTGCCCAGTAGAGCAGTCGCGCGTTTGAGTTTGTGCTTCTCGGTAACCAAGAACTCTTATTAATTATTAACTATTAATTAGCAACTCGAAGGCTGTCAGTGCAGTGTGAATGTCTAATGTGCACGTGGCAGGCTGGCTGTTTGTGTGTTGTTTTTTCGTGAGATGTCTGCATCGCGGTCGCCAGCTGATTCGCGACGCTTCCCGCTGACGTGTTTGTGCGTTCTCTCCACGCGCAGACCCAGTGCGAGCCTCCGACTTATCGGCCCATGCACCACGAGGACTTCAAAGACGACCTGCGTCGCTTCAGGCTCAAGAGCCGCACCTGGGCTGGGGAGCGCAGCAAACGTGACCTCTACAGCCGGCTCAAGAAGCTCTGAGGTCCTCTCGCTCCAGGCTTCTAGCGCACATGCGGCTGATCTCAACATCGACGCGTTTCATTCCGTTCAGCCATATGGTCAGAGGTTCCTGCGTTCTATGCTACTTGCATGGACTCTGAGACCTTCCTTGTTCCATCTGTTGACCAGCAGAAGTCTGTGTACACAAACATGGAGTGTCTTGTCAACGGAGTACAGATTCACTGCCTTGCAATTTAAACAACTTAAAACCATGCCCATTCTCCTTTGCTGCTTAAAACGTTGGCTGCCTTGACCTAATGTTCCCGTTTATTTTAATAGGACCATATGGAAGCCTCTGGTGTCCCTTGTTCTCGGTTAAAGCACTTAATTTTAGCGTTTCGTGCAAGATGTAAAGTCATTTTAACTTGGTTCTTGCCTTGTTCTTCATTTTGAACACAACTTTGAAGGAAGATGTCGATGTAATCTCTGGATTTATCTACCTTCAGGATTGTGGGTAATGAGGTGTATTTGAAATGTCATCTCCTTGTCAGGTTGCCTCTAACAGCAAAATGTTGATTATTTTTTTTTTGCACAAATAAATGTTTGGGTAACCTCCCTGGATGTCAGTACCTGGGAAGCTTTTAATTCTAACCATCTTCTGTAGTGGTGTTGGGGGGTGGGCTTTGCTTCAGCTTCTGCATGTATCATGCCCAAAGTTCAGTCTGCAGACCTACCAAACACTGCCCCAAGAGCTGAGTTGAATGACTGTCCTATAGATACTGTTGATCCTTTGTTTTAAATTTCACTGCCACCACTTTTATTTCTGTATGGTTTTTGTATACATAAATTTTTGGTATGATACAGTTCTGTGTGTGTTTATTACCGTGACTTGTGTTCTGGCTTGGTGGCTAGCGGTTGTGAATGCTGGGATGTTGCACTACTCTAGAAATTTTTTTTTTTCAGTACATCTCACTGGTGTTGTGACTTGTTTGAACGATATCCTAGATCATATGTTTGTTACGTTATTTGGCAGAGACTCTTATCGAAGTGTTTATATGTGGTTCAGGGATCTTAATGAAACATTTCTCCACCGGTAACTGCTCCTGTAGCCCGTGGAGTTATGAGCTATTAGAGTCTGCTGCTGTCCTTCTCAGTTTAAATGATTTGGATCCCTTGCATTAGAGCTTAACCTTTTCAAAACAGCTTGAGGGTTCAGGCTGTCCTGCCTGGGAGATTGTGTGGGGGAAGGGTTTAAAAAACATGAGGTTGCAAACATTTACAGATTCTCAACCTGAAATAAGAGGTCAAATTGTCTCCTTCCACGTGGATTCCCCCCCCCGAATTAAGTGTTGCTGCAGCTGTTTGAGCTCATAGCGCAGTACTTGGGGTGTGGGGGGGTACCTGCTGTTCAGCTGTGCCCAACAGCTGCTGGCAGGCGAGTCCTTAAAGAGGACAGTAGTGTCTTCCAGCCCCCACCCAGCCAGCACGTGTGCGGGGGCAGGAATCCATGTGACCCATTCATGCTGTAGCAGAGCCTCTGGCCCCCAGCCAGCCGTGATATCCAAGAATTCCTGTCAGCAGGGAGAGTCGGCACTTTGCCTCCTGTGGTTTTTCGGCTCCGTGGTTTAGTGTGGTGTTCCCAAACAAATGCAAAAAAAAAATTTTTTTTTATCCTCTCCCCTCTTTTCCATGCTTATAAATGCAAAATGTATGGGGGGAGGGTGATTTTCTCCATATTTACACAGTAAAAATGGGACTGCCTTGACAGTTTTTGGTGACTTAGACATAGACTTAAACACATTCTTTGTTAAACGGCACAGGTTGTCCCTAGTTCAGGCTGTTCTGGTTTTGCCACCGAAGTTGGCAGCTGTTCGTTTCAACTGATTTATGTAAATGTTTAACCTTCTCACAGTGGAGGGCAACATTGGTGGGAAAACAGTTTTACTTGAAATTTGTTTGCTTAAAAATGTTCACCTCCCTCCCAGGTTTTGAGTGAACACTAGGTTAAAGTCAGTTCATAGTTTACCATGCATTTCAAAATATTTTTGCTAAAAGCTTTTGGTAGCATATAGCAGTACTTGAATGCTGAGAAATTCAAACAGGAAGGGTTTGGTAATGTTTGTCGTGTTGGGCGTGTGTCTCGTGGAGAGGAGCACAGGGTTTATCACCCGCAAGTTTCTCTTTGACTCACTGGGTGCGTCCCTTTAATCTACACATGACAGGGTACCTTTTCTGCTCCTGCAGGAGGTGCCCTCCGCGAGTGAAGTCCTGCACCTCTTGTACTCTAACATGAAACATACAAGGTTGTGTTTTTGGGGCATTGTAACATTTTAAATCAATGCTTGCCTTAAATCTCTTATATTATGGGTTTTAGTGTGTTCCCCTTCAGTCCCAAATTTTCCACTGAATAGAATTTTGCGTTTGCATGTAAAATTTTTCTTGTCACACCAAGAACAATAAGATTTTAGGCAAATTTGTGGTTCTATTCCATCCATCGCAGGGGACACCGGGCCCGAAGGGGTTAAGCTGCAAATGAGTGTTTGTCTTTCCGTGAATTGCTGTACAGAGCAGAGAACGGTGTCAAGGGACAAGTTTGAGGGTTATTAATACTTACCACTGCATTGCGTGTGGCGTTTCCAAGTTTCGGGAAAACGAAATTGAAGGTTGGGACCAGGAGGCGTTCGGTAAAAGGTTGACCTTTTTAAATTAGTAGATGGCTGTGCTGGCATGTAACTCGTTCCGTTAGGGGCTTTTTTTTTTTACTCATTGAAGCCACAAACTGAACACATTTCCTGCAGCTACATTGGTTCAAGATCTCCAGTAGACAGGAGTGAGAGTGTGTGTGTGTGTGTGTGTGTGTGTGTGTGTGTGTGTGTGTGTGTGTGTGTGTGTGTGTATCTTGGGTTGTCACTGTCCCTTTTGATGTTGCTGCATGTATTCCTGTGTAGTTACTTGCTGCCAGCTGTTCTTCTTCCTGCCTCCCCTGTGTGTTCAGGTCCTGTCCCAAACCATCTGACTCAGTCCGTCACCCAGTTTTACTGTCTTTATTTCCTTCCCTTCTTTTGTAGAAGGTTCCTCTTTTTCCCTTCTGCATGTGTCAGACGTACTGTGTACATTTGTGAAAGGTATGGTGGCTCACCGAAAAGCCATTCGATTTAGTATAAACTGAGTATTTCTCTGTTCTAATAAAGCGTGCTCCTTATGTATCGGAACAAGGGAGAACTTCATGTTTCTGAAAGAGGGTTCAGGTTCCCCATCTGTGTTAATTACCTTAGTGTTACATTTGCCACGATGATCCTGACTTCCCTCTTGTACCAACAAGTCGGTCATATTCTCTGCTTTTGCCTCGGTCACCTTTTGAGATCTTGCTGCTTTTTTTTTTTTTTTAAAGTTACCATGACACTGAGTTTCCTCCGGAGTCGAAGAAGCTCAGTTGCTGGTTTCCAGTTTAGTCAGCCTCTTACGGTATGACCATTTCCTGCTGTCATCCTGACTCAGAGCTCTGTTTTCCACAGAACTGGTTTAGGCTCAGACTTTTGTTCAGTGAAACCATCTTGGATTAGCCAACGGTTTCTGTGAAGCTTCCTTGATAAAAGTGAATGCCCATTAATGGCTCGCTGATTGCATTGTGAAGCGGTAACTTTGAATACAAACCTAATCCTGCTGTTCTTACTCCTCCATGCAAACAGCAAACATCACCACTTTGTCTTCTGATCGACTCTGATGATGCCGTCAACTTTAGCGGTTGATTTCAGAACGTTCTGTAAAACTCTGTATGCTCACACATGCAATGTGCACACATGCAGCACGTTAAAGCAGCTGTTTCTTCAGACTTTCCAGACCACACAAAATGTTTGCATTCAAAAAATTGATTTTTTTATGCTTGGCTTGTAGCTTGCTCCAAACCTTAATGTACAAGGTAGTCTTATGGCTACTTAATTTTTATACGTTGTCAGTGTTTTAACAATCCTGTATTAAAGATGGCTGTGCAACTAAAACTAGGACAGACATGAGAAACTGCGTGAAACTGTAAGGAACATAGAAATTACTTGCAGCAGAGTGCCCTCTGGTGGTGATATTAGTCATGTACATCTCCACCACACTAGGTGTAAATCGGGTTCTCAGTCAGCCTGGACGACCCCACTGGTTGCGAATTTTTGCTTCAACCAATTTCTGCTTTTAATTGAATTCTAATGTCAATTAAATAATTTTTTTTCTGTAATCACTGTGTCAATCCAGAAATCCTCAACAAGCTTTATTCATTTTGATAAGAATTTAAAAAGCATTAAAACATACAAATGTTGCTTCTTAACAGTTATGTTTTTGATCTTTTACTCCATTTTTAATTACTTAAGTCACTGGTCCTGATTAAGCATTCTTTGTCATTGGAACTTATTAATCATTACAATATGAATGCAATGATTACTAGCTGGAATTAAACACCATGACTAATTATCCATGTATTTCCTCCTTTGATTCTGTAGTAAGCGACATTGTAATGTGTGATTCACATTTTCTGTTACAGTTAAAAAAGCAAAAGAGTCTTTTAGGTTTCTTGTTTGTAGCTCTAATTTACTCTCAATAAATTAAGAGAGATAAGCACAGAGATGTTAATGATCAGGAATAATGCAGAAACTGAATGATATAATTGATGTTTACTGAGAATAGTGGTTAAATGAAAATGAATGAAGGGGTTGGAGTAAGGTGGCCCCATGGTGGCATGGTGGTTAGCACTATTGCCTCACCCCTCCAGGCCTGGGGTTCAATTCCCGCCTTGGGTCTGTGTGTGGAGTTTGCATGTTCTCCCTGTGCTTGGTGGGTTTTGTCTGGTTTCCTCCCACAGTCCAAACACATGCAGGTTAGGTTGGTTGGTTGGTGTGTGCGTTTGTGAGGTCAGGTACTGATGTTGGACGAGAAGGTCTGGCTCACAGTCTCCGCTCTAATTCATCCCAAAGGTGTTCTGTCAGGTGAGGTCAGGAATCTGTGCAGGTCAGTCAAGTTCCTTCACCCCAAACTCACTCATCCATGTCTTTATGGACCTTGCTTTGTGCACTGGTGCGCAGTCATGTTAGAACAGGAAGGGGCCATCCACAAAGTTGGGAGCATGAAATTGTCCAAAATGTCTTGGTATGCTGATAACCCCACACCATAATCCCCCCAAACTTTACACTTGGCACAGTGCAGTCAGGCAAGTACCGTTCTCCTCGCAACCACCAAACCCAGACACGTCTACCGGATTGCCAGACAGAGATTAAAAGTAGGTATGGCCACTATTTGTACCAGGTTTTTCAATGATAACTTCAATGGTGTATTCAGTTCATAGACTGGAAATGTTAGATGTCCTTTGTCATGCACCCTTTAAAGCCTTGTATTTTTTACTCATTTATTCCAATGAATATTTTGATGTGTTTCTATTATTTTATTACCCAAACATTTTCATTTCATGACCTTTGAACCCTGGGTCTCCTCCACTTTATGCCAGTCTTCCACATATATTTCCTAAATTTCTCATATGCACTAAATTGTTTCTGAGTGCTATTAGTAGTGTGTAGTTCCACAAAATGTCATTTTTAGACCAATAAGAATGGTATTTTCCACAGCTGTAGTATAATTAAAATATTTCCATGACGTTTATCGTCTGCTTAAGTAATGCTTCAATATTATTCCATTTGCACCTATGTAAATTAGGACAAAGAAATATTTTTCTGCCATGCCTGTCCGGGGCGTATCTTGATTTGTGCCTAGGTTGCTTGAAAATGGCTCCATGACAACTGTGGCCCTGCAGAGGACAGTAATTTGTAGAATAAATAAATGAATCCATCATTACCAAACTGCTTATCCCATCTGGGGTCACAAAGGCTCTCCTGGGCGTCCTTGACAGGACACGGACCCATCGCAGGGCACACACATTAAGAGCAATTTTGTTTGGCCAATCCACTTAACCAGGATGCCTTTGGGCCTGTGGGAATTGTTTTGGAATTGAACCCAGTTTTAGACAAAGCCTTGCTGTTATTTCCAGTTATGTTTTTGGGGAATTTAGTATATGGAGTTTTACACATGGACTTTAGAGAGACTAGTCCTTATGCTTTTTACTTTCCTCAATTAACTCTGAATGTTTTATTAAACTAAATTAATGTAGGTTTTATTCTATGTACCATTCTAGTTTTTTAATGATAGGTAAAAGCAGTTAAACATTAATACTTGGACTTGGAGAATGTATGAGGAAGAGAAAATTGCAGGAATAACATTGTGTAGGGTAGGATTTTGTCTTTATATATAATGTTAATAGATTTTTCCATCTTTTGAGTAATATAGTCAAAACATACAGCTAAGGGCTTCTTGTTTTGATGGCTGTCTAATTAAAGAGAGCTGCTAACAAATAGGTCTTTTGTGATCTTTTGAGGGCCATGACTGTATATGGATATTCAGACTGACCCTGATCAGTGATCAGTGGAAAACACTATTTGACTTGCAGGTGAACACAGTATAAATAAATCATTGAAATGAAACATTTCTTGTAATTGTGTCTTCAGTGCCCTAGGAATATAAAAACTTTAGAACTTTGTATTTATGCATAAACATACTGCATTCGTTAAGGATTGCTGGGCTATTAAAGCCTCTTTAACAGAACATGATGTGAGGTTGTCATGGTTTTTCATACATCAGTTCCACTGCATGTTGTAATGCATACCAAAATAACTGTATGTTTTTATCTTAAAAAATACATCCATTCCATACCTGCCATCTGCCATGCTGTTCTACACATCTTCTCTTGCTTTTCCCATCATTTCTTGTTAAGTTGACAGTCACAATTTGTGTTTCCCACACTGGGATGCGAGTCTGCTAAATACGTGTCGATGTCAACAGTTCCTTCAGACTTCTCTGTGCAGTAGGTTGTGGGATCCTGTTAGCGCTTGTGGTGCATTTCTACCAACCGCTTGCAATAACCATTCTAATCAAATATCTGTCCCACGTCGTGGAGGGCATGGTGACACATATGCTGCGAAGGAGACCAGACCATCAAGGAGGCTATGCAGGCACGTTCACACACATGCGTCTGAAGCCGTGCGGCCTTTATCAACTCAGTTGATAATGCTTGATACGTGTGACCAAAGCGTTTAAAAGGTTCACAAAAAAACAGCAGACGTACAAGGAAAGCAGTATACAGACAGCTGGAGTCAACCGCAAAACCCAGGAGTCATCGGGCTGCAAACTACTACTTGCTCTGCTGTTACACCGTGGTAATATCTGTGGAGCTGGGTTGCCGTGCCGACCTTTGACCTCCTCGTGTGATACAACTTCCTCCATAAAACTGAGGGTTTAAGCAAACTGTTATGCTTCTTGTTCTCACTGGCTCGGGGTGTATTCTCTGGGTTTAACCTGTGTGGCCCAGCTTGCTTCTGCTCGCTGTAGCGTTGGTGTCCTGGAATTTAGATTACCTGGAGCTGTAGACGTCTTTCAAACCACCCTGTGAAAACCAGGTGTTGCATATAGATTTGTTGCTGGCCATTCCTTTTCTTTAGTCTTCTGCTTTTGCTTGGTTTTACACTTTAATAAGGAGAGAATTTTTTATACTTTAACTGTTGCTTAGTTTTCATTTTGTCTAAAATCTAAATGGAATGACTGTGAATTGTGATATTAATAATGTTGGTTAATTATTTATAAGATAGTAACCGATGCGCTCAAAAATGTATATGAATGTGTATTTTATGAAAATTAGATTAGTAGATTAAATTATTCATTTAATATGTTTTGCCATGAACATATATTTATCCAAGGAACATTACAGTTACGTTTGTCTGAAGAAGTATTTTTTTGTAGCAACTCAGATTAAGACCTCCTACAAAGGGTATAACACCTTAGGGCCACCAAGAATGTGAACCGACAACCTTCCACAAGAGCAGTGATTTAGCTGGAAGGATTTGCACCACTAGGGTTTCAGATCAGTAATCACTGCCATAAAATGACACAAATATGTAGGGTGTTCAGACAGAATGAATGGACACTATACAATGTTGTCTTCTCAATACCTTATTGGGCAATGCCACTGTCTGTTTGTCTGCTAGGCCATTAGGGTGATCTCAGATGCTCAGAGACACTTCCCAGCATGCCTTCTGACTGCAGCTGATGTGAGCATGAGGCCAAAGACTCATCATTATAGGATGAGCATTCAGATGTAATGACAGCATTCGACTTGGGATTTAATTACAATGGCTTTAATTATAGGTGGAGTGTCAGGCCCTAGCTTGTCATTCCCCTCTGTGTCCACTAGATGTCCTCTGGCTTCTCTGTTCCCATAATTACCTCTGCTCTTTCCCTTATTGTATGACTGTTCCCACCTATTCATTCCTACTGTCTTTGTCTATTTAAACCCGTCTCTCAGTCTTTTCCCTGCCAGTTGTTGTAGCCTCCATACAAAGCTGTGCTTTGGTATGTTTTCATGTGCCCTTCCCAGTGTAACCCTGCCTGTATCCTTAATAAACCTTCCTGTACCGCTGTTAAACCTCGCCTGTCTTGCTAATTGTGACAAAGTACAGGTGTGTTATATGGAGAAACATTAGCAAGGTTTGGAGCACAATTGAAATCAAATGTTTACAATTGCCAGACCAAACTCATACGATATACTGCTTACAGGGCGTACCTTCTTCACCACACGGCAGTGCTCAACTATGCTATTTAAATTTTCAACTACTTACATGACATAGAACAGACATCTCTAAGCTTTTGAATGCACGTAAGGCCCATGGACCACTTGTAGAATAATAGTTTTAAATGTGTAAAATTCAATACACTGGATTACATATTAAATTGATAATAATGAAATGAAGTGATGAAAATATAGAAATCCGATATAGTATAATAATACATTTTAAATACAAACAAGTTAAAATCTATGGCATACAGACATAAGTGTGAAGGCTATTATTTTTGAATAACTTGAATAAGAACTGGTGAGGTGTGTCTTGTCCATGGGTTAGACTATTTAAAGATAGCGGGCCCAAAGACTGAGAGGTAATGAGCTCAGGAAGATGCCACTATTGGCAGATTGTGTGATCCCGGGTCAGCATCCAATCAGAGGTGTGTTGGGCACCTCGTGCACCAAAC
This sequence comes from Chitala chitala, assembly GCA_025773905.1. NCBI lineage: Eukaryota > Metazoa > Chordata > Actinopteri > Osteoglossiformes > Notopteridae > Chitala > Chitala chitala. The sequence goes on along the minus strand of JABJVR010047214.1, from coordinate 11,426 downwards.
TGATAACAAATGACCTGGAAATGCCTAATCCATGACCACATAATATGCCCTATGTTGGGTTAACAATATACAATATCTAAAAGACTTCAAACCATGTCTGGAGGCAGTTAGACAACCCTCCTTTCAACTCACCACCAGCACTATAACACCCTGGGCCATCACTCGAACACAAACCTCTCTGGAGGATCATTCTTGGTTCCACACCCAGGGGCTGCAAAATGATTAATCTAAGCACGTATGACGTGTCCATCTGTGGTGTATAAAACAATTATAAAAATAAATATCTCCTTTCATCAAGACATATTTACATTATGTTTTTTTTTTTGTCAGTTTCCTGCTATAAATGGACATTTTTACTCCAGTGCAAGATTTGGAAGATGAAAAGCTTCCTTTTGTAGCTCTAGGAGTTAAAACCCATGAAAAACTTGGGCGACTGAAACACTTTGATGAAATTTTCCCCTGAAGCTTAGCCTGATGGAGACAGCAAAATGTCTCTCAGATCTCTTCAAAAATCCATCCAGCGCAGAGCTTCCAACTGGGATGTCTGGAGCCTTGCTGTACCAGTGTGAAAGGAACCAGAGCTCAGGGAGGAGGTTGGGTGGGGGAATAGATCTGGTATTAGAGGCCTAAGACTTAAAACCAATTTGTGGATAAGATGAGGAGGAGGAAGCAAAGATCATCAGTGGTCCAGGGTTGACATTGTCAAGAAACATGTCCCTTTGGAAAGTGGGAGAATACCAGCGGTTAATAAATAAAATATTTTAAAGACAGTTGAGGGTAATGACCAAACTATTTAAAGCTCTGTAACTTTTTGGCTTCTTTCTTTGGACTAGTTCATGTGTGCAAGAAATTGATAAATTCTACCTTTGGCCAGTAGAGGTCAGTGTTTGATCGTGTGTCACTTTATAAAGCACTGTGACACTTTTACTGATGATAAGAAAACAAGTGAGCTCAAGTCTGGTGAAACTGCCAGAGAAATTTAGCCCAACAGAGCTTTGTTGCTGTGTAGCCCTTTCTTAGCTAAGATTTGGTGTGAATTTCACACCTGGTCGCAGTCCTTAGAAGGTTATCTTCCTTTCAGATAAACTCAGAGCAGTGTAAAGGTGCATGCCATGGTACAGGCCTACCTGCTACTGAGTCAGGAGGCATTTGTGCAGTCAATGCCTGGCAGATGACTAATGAGGTGCGGAGGCCAAGCTGGCTGATGCAGCGTTTCAGCAGTGTGGTGGTCAGCTGAAATAAAAGGTTGAGGTGCCAGGAGATGAGGTCTGCATTCCTCACTTTGACCACCTCGCGTTGTGCTGTCCAGCAGCTGGTCTGAATTGAAGACTCTGACAATCCCACGGTAAACACGAGTTCAACCCTTGCTTATGGTGGCACTTGTGTACATGTGGTTTTATTATACTTGAACTGCCCCTCGAGAAAAGGCTGCAGACTCTGGGAAGGTCCCAGTTTTGCTTACCTGGTGGACCCCTCCTCAGTTATACATTTACATTTATTTAGCATGAGTAATATTACACGTATATTAAAAGAGGTTCACAGCACTTACCTTTACCAGGTAAAGGTAAGTGCTGTCCTATAGTCAATAACACACAAGATTTAGTTTAGCAAGACAGAGTATAAAGAAAACTGAAAGGAGCTGATGAAGATGAGGTTAAAGTGCTGAGGTGTTCCCCGAATACATGAGTCTTACAGAACTTACAGAACATGGAAAGAGACGATGAGGTCCTCGAAGCGAGGGGCAGCTCATTCCACCATTAAGGTGCCAGGAATGAGAGGAGCCTAAGCTGACCATTTTTTAACAGGGGTGCAACCGGTCTCTTCCCACTGGCAGACCATAAAGTGCAGGAAGGGACGTAGGCCTTGATTCGGGACTGGAGGTAACTTGGAGCAGTGCCATTGATGGCCTTGAAAGTAAACACCAGGGTCTTGTATTTGATGTGATCTTGGACCAGAAACCAATGAAAAGAGAACATGTACCTCAGCCTTAGTTGGACTGTTGTTAACAGTTGATACTATGAACCTAAATATAGGTTTCTTTTGCTGAAATATATCATTAGCAAACCAAAAGAAATCAAGGCTACCTTGAATAAAAGATTCGAACAGTCAGAGTAGTAGGCTTTTATGCACTAATTGGTCAGACATTGAGTAATTAAGCCCATCTGGGTGAATCCTGAACCAATGAGACTGCAAGCTGTAACAATTGTGAAAGGATGATTTCACCTCCAGCGACAAAAGAAGTGTCCCTTTTTGCTTTATCACGTCAATTAGTCATGTTTAAAATGTCAAAATTAAAAGGCTTTCAGTTAGCTGACGGAAATGCAGACATCTGGCAAACGTCAGCTGTGGATATTGACCCTTGTTCTGTGCCTAGTAACAGGACCTCAAAAGGAAAGCCCCCATTTATGTACGTGATTTTAATTAAACACCAAAGATTCATTTTGAAAAGCCTTTGACGTCAGTTTCTGCCTCCTTTGATGCCGTTCCCCCTGTCCTCGCCGAAGTGGGCGGCGCAGTTTTCGCCGATGGATGACGCGTATTGCCATTTTGCTTTCTGTTTTGTCAGCAGGCTCATAGGAATTCAACATGGATACCATCTCAGTCGGCATCACCTGGCCAATCATTTGCAAATAAAGACAACGGGAAAATGTTGACGTGACAGCCAGTGGCGTGAACAAACAGTCGCGAGTGGTAGCAACATGGTGAAGGTCGCATTAATTATTGCATTCCTTACAACTGAGCTATTCTCAGCTTTGCAGGAGGCTGGGAGCAGATAATGAGGACATAAACATGAGTGAACTGCAGGCTATGAAGTACAAAGAGATTTTCAGGACTCAGGTGGACTTGGTGGAGTCGCGGTGTCCGTCGGGTGATCCGTCTAGATTTATGCCTGCGGATCACAGATGACGCTGCGAGCAATATCTGTTTTTGTTTTTCCTTTTGCACAAAGCTTTGACTCGACCACTAACACTTGTGAAAATATCAATGAAAATTTGACAGCAAACACAAGTGCTGTACAGAATCCAGAAAAAATAATCATGCATTAAACATTGTGAATTTAAAATTCAATTAAAGTGGGAAAATGTTCATTTTTAGGGCAGCAGAGTGGCTCAGTGGGTAGCATTGCTTCACGCCTCTGGTGTTCAGGGCTTGACTGTGTGTGTGTGTGTGTGTGTGTGTGTGTGTGTGTGTGTGTGTGTGTGCGTGTGTGTGCGTGTGTGAAGTTTGCATGCTATCCTTGTGGCTGTGTGGGTTTCCTCCAACTTCTCTGATTTCCTCCCACAGCTCATGACATGTGTTCAGGTGCACTGGCAACTGTTTGTGTGTGTGTGTTTCAGTACTCGGCATTAGGCTGGCACTGAGTCTGGGACATTCATTCTCTTGGACCCAGCTCAGTCCAAGACATTCCTTGTCTTGGACCCATTTCAGTCCACTACAGTCTTTGTCTTGAACAAATTTTTCCAGAGATACACTCCAGGTGCCTGCTGGTCTTCACACATCACACGCAAGTCCTCGACATTATGTAAAATCAGTACATTCATGTACGTTGCTGTATATTCACGATTCATCTGTGACTTACATGAAGATGACAAGCGTTTGAGAATGGAGGTCAGAAAATATGCCACATTGTAATGTGTGAATGATCAATATTACCAAAAAGTCACGTCACACAGATAGCTTAGTCACCCAAAACAAATGACATACCTAATCAGTCTTGGCTGAAATGAGCATGCATTCTGGGAGTTTTATCTAAAAACGAAGTAGTAATTTAGAAAACTGACTACATGATTAAATGCTCTGCATTTGGTATTTAAACTCTCTCTAAAGGCCTGAAGTTTGCAATGTAGAGTGGCCTTTTGTTGAAAGTTATGCATAATGATTAAAACTGTTTGTAAAAATCTAATATTACCTTATAAGTGTCTTGCCCTCTAGGTCACCTGTTTGGATATTTTTCTCTTGTTTTAAGGTAAGAAATGATGATTAGTTGTGTTGTAATAATTAGCCTGAAAACATAAAAAGGAAATTTAAGTGTGTAAAATGCCAGTTGCCAGGCTATTTAAGAACATTAAATATCTGACAGCAACATTGTTTTGCTGTGCATAATTGCATAACAATCAGCTTTAGGATGTGCTGTTTTTGCTCAATATTTTGGCCCGCAAGACTGAACAATTTAAGCTAATTAATTTCTTGTGAATGTCCTCCAACTGGACAAGACGCAAAAAGAGTCCCCATTGAACCTTTTTGGAAAGTAGATGAAAAGGCTTGTCATTCAGAGAAAATCCATGTAAACAGGGAAGGCTGGCAGAAGCATAGCCAGTCTGAGATGTGAAGGGGGGGAAAAAATGTACCTTAAAATGTAGTTATGAGATTTTGATAGTGTGTCCTGCTATGCTGGTAAGGGGTACTAACACCAACAGGGTGAATAAGCAAAAGGGATTGCAGTTTATTTTCAATTGAATGTTCATATATTGATTTTAGATTGTCAAGTTTGTAAGTCCCTAACCCTTTGAGCTCAAAATGCAGGAAAATCAGGACACTTATATTTTGCTGATTTCCACAGTATTAGAATTTCAGGATGGATAGTTGTGACTTATCCCTGATAGCCAGCAATACTGGCATATTGTTTTGTTAATATTGTGGCATATTACATATTTTTCAGATGTCGCTAACACAGGAATCTGTTCGAAAAACACAGTCTAAATGCTACTTTGGAGAGTTGTGTTCAAAGGGTAATTGTCAGGAATCAGACGGGCTGAGGTGATGTCCAAGTGCAGAGAGGGAGATTTTTCAAGAAACAAAGCAAAACAAATCCAACACAAAATAACTAGGGCTAAGCAAGGCATGAACCATAAAACCATAGCTGTATCAAACATTAATAACACCACTCTTAGTTACTCAACAACTGGCAACATACTATCACAAAGGGAAAACTTAAATAGGGACACTAACGAGGCACAACTGGTAGGGACTAATACATTTAAGACACTGAACCTGTGGGCATTTAGGGAGGCAACAGCGACACCTAGAGGACAGGGAGGAACGACAGGCATGGGCATGACAATAATAATGTCAAAACGTAATACAACAATGTGGTGAAATGCAGAAATATATCCATCCATCCATCCCATTCTGAACCATGGATGGATTGAAGCCTACTCCAAGCAGCCTTGGTGGCAGGCAGGGGACACCCTGGACAGGGTGTCAATCCATTGTGCCCGCAATGGATTGACACCCTGGACAGGGTGTCAATCCATTGCGGGCACAAGTATATAAATACCTGAGAATTATTTGTTCTTAGTGGTCATTTATTCACTTGTTTTATACACACTGTCATTTGTATGTTGCCATAGTGAGTTTGAGGTTAATGTGTTTATTGTTGTCCATCAAAGCAGTATAACTCTTTCATGTAATTAAGATCATTATTATAAACAACAGTGGAGTGCCTGTTAGTGTCTGATCTTCATGTTTCACCTTCATGTTTGGCTCATTAATATACATCTGGCCATCTCAGCGTGTGTGTGTGTGTGTGTGTGTATGGGGAGTGTATTGGGGCATGATAATAACATGCCTAACACTGGTACCTTGTAGTTCCAGCCTTGGTGCTTTGAGTTTGACCTTCAGTGCTGTGAGTGTGAAGTTTGGATACTCTGCTACCGGTGGCCTCCTCTCACAGCCTACAAACAAGCAGTTAAGGTGAGGTGATTGTTCTAGGTTGCCCTTAGTATATAAATGTATAATCTATTACATTACCCATTAAAAACTCAAATAACTACATTTTCCACTGGGGGTAAACAGTGATACAGTGTACAATTAAATAATTCTAAGAAAGTATAAAAAAATAATAAATAAATAAATAAATAAATAAATAATAATAATAATAATAATAATAATCAAAGAGCACTCTCAACATGATTTTCTTAATATTACCTGTCTACATGAGGGTGGAACATTTAAATAGAAAACTTTATATAAGAAACACATTATTTGATTTTAGGTTATAACAATCCCTAAAGTACTGTATATCATATAAATTATGAATCAATACAATGTATCTGTTCTGGATTTTCTTGTAAACAATAATAATAATTTAAAAAAATAACTGTAAAGAATAACTGACTTATTTCAAATAAACCAATAAACAGTGTCTTTCTCCTAAGAACAATGTTATTAAAAACAACATTATCCAACTTCATACAATGTTGGAAAAGCGTCTGTGGTGAATTTCAAAGACGTAATGACATTGCATACAAAAATCCCAGTATTTTTTTCCAATGGAAATTACAATTTAACTATTAAATTTTACATTTGCATATAAATTTGCTTGAAGGTTTGCATTTTTTTATGATTAAAATGAAAAAATAAATTATCAAAGTTAAAACTGACTACAAACAAAAGAAACAGTGGTGGAAAGAAATAAATGCTAACCCTATTTTAAGAAGAAAAAACTAAACAGCATCACAGGTCTGCTGTGGTGAGGATCACGTTGGCATGATGACAACCTGTTGAAGAAGCCCTCCTAGTAGAGTACTTGCACTCCATACTAACTGAGGACACTGGTGACTTGTTCTCAGAGGAGTACTTGTACTCCAAGGTAACCTAGGACCCTGCTGATATGGTGTCCTGCTCAGAGACATACTTGGTGAGTGGGCTAGGATTCAAACTAGGGGACTTCTATATCTCAGCCTGCTGTCCATTCATTGAGCCACCAGGCCACTAACACCTGTAAACAGTTCAATTTTCTAATATGCCCTGCGTTGAGTTGGCACCCTGCTCTGGGTGTCCCCTGCTCTGTGCCCTGTGCCTCCTGGGATGGGCTCTAGGCTTTCCACGACCCTAAATTGGACAAGCGGTATACAGAATGGATGGATGGATGGATCTTCTAATATTAATTACTGAATTGCCAACCATTTTAATTCAGGATAGCTGTTACTGTTTAGAAGACTGGATAAGAGACACAATCTGACTGACCTGCATGGAAGCTGCTAGAATTGATCTATACAAAGCCCAGAATGACCATCACAGAACTGACATTGAAATAACACATTTCCTTATGCAGTTGACTGAAATCCTTTCAGCCTACAGTGTATTGCACATCATTAATGGGTATAAATTATACTTTATAGTCTCTAGATGGAACTGTTGTGCAGTTATTTGGGATTTTAAAAGTGAAGTTAAAGGTATTCATTTGTTTTTATTTGTTAAGATGATAAGATAAGATAAGATAAAAGATAATCCTTTATTAGTCCCACAAATTCTGAATGTTGCAGCAGCAAAAGGACAGCAAAAGCACTTAGTGAAAAAGTAACAGGGTAGGAACAATATGAATATAAACCAAATATACAATAATAAGAGGTAGACAAATAATAAAAAATTGTGAAAAACAACAAACTCTGCACTATAATACTTCCATAAATTGCGCATGTAATATATTACACACTGATACAGGATATCTGTAGTTCACATTCTGTATGTGTGTCTACTGGGAGCAGTGCTGGTTGTACAACCTGACAGCAGCAGGCAGAAAGGAAAGCTTATATAGCTTGTACGATACATTTTTTTTTGTGTCCATACTTTACAATGCATTAAACAAATCATTCATATTCAGGACGTGTGTAGAAGTCACGCATGCATGAGTTTAAATGCACTTGCATTACTTTAGAAGCACAAAATTAGCTTATTGAACCATACAATTAGCAGCACACCCTCCACCTTTGTGTAATAAAAAGTGTCTGGCAGGTCTTAACAATGAAAATCCCCATGACCCTATCCCTCCATTTTGTGGTAGTGAAGTTTCAATATAAATCCTCAGACACAAAGAAAAGGAAAAAGGTTTCGGAACAAGACAAAAGATGACTGTAACAACAGATCAGCACAAAAAACACAAAAGCATTATGAGTGTTTGAATAGATCTTTAAACACAACTTGGTGAGTCGGGAAGAACTGAATAAAGAAAGTGAAGGTGCATCTTACTATTCAGACACAGTCCAGCTCAAACTGGTCAAGGAGAAAACTGAGGTAGGCACCTCTGTGGCCAATCACAGCTGTCAGAAAGACAAGGTGAGAGGTAATTGGCTGAGATAGAAGGAGCCATCTGAGATGTCCTGCAAACATGTCATTTTCATCACTTGAGCTGAATTATATTTGCAATTACATTTGCCGGAACTCGTTTTGTCCTCATCATTTCTCTGTTGGCTGTGAGGTTAACAAAAAGGTATCATCTATCTTCATGTGCTCCGTTACTAAAACAATTCTATTATGGGCATTATGAGTAGAATTTGTTCTTGAGCATTAATGATGGAATCACATTTGTATTGGAGATCAGCACAAGACAGTACACAGATGGCCAAAGTGTAGGCCACACTATAGTATCGTGGTAATCCTTCAAACCCTGACCTACACACAGACACATCCATGCAAGTACATCCATGCATCCAGATCTATATACAGTATGTTTTGAAATCATTTGGTACATTCACATATGGTTATTTTGTTTATTATTTGCAGTATACAAATACACGCCATAATTTAGCCCAATTATTTTATTTATTTGAATGTTTCTTTATATACAGAAAATACATACTTATGCTGGCATTTATATAGTTTGCTTTTGCCTGCATTGTTGTGTTGAATTTTCTTTTTTCATATGGAGAAGCATGTACAGTTTGGAGGGTGGCGTGAACTTCTATTTGGTCTGACAGGCAAACAGTTGTGTGTAGTGTGGTTTCATTCAAGTTTGCCCTTGGCTGTACCAACTGAGTCCACAGCAGGGGGAGGAAGTCTTGTTCATTATTTTGTTCTTCATGTCTTTTGCTTAGGTTTCTCTTAAAGAATAAAATTATTTGTGTAATTTGAAAGTGTCACCATAGTATTGTCTTTCTTAGTTAAGTGTATATGTGCCTCAGCGTTGTTTGGTGTCCCCCTTCTGTGTGCTGTTGGACTGATCACCCAGTATATATACATTTCTTCAGCCTGTCATTTATTGTGTCAGTTATGTTCCTTGTCAGTTGGTCTATGTTATGCATTAGCCTTAGTTTAGTTATAGTTGATTGATCACCTCTTATTGGGCCCAGGCTTTTTGTATTATGTTCATTTTCATCACATAAATTTTATTTTTTAACATCAAGCTCTGCAATTCATGTCTACTTGCTCGGTCCCTTACAAAAGGCACAGTAAGTGTATCATTTATTTACTCTTGCATCCTGTGTGATGATTTGAAGCCTTCTCCACTGCATCTCCTCAGATGTGACACAAACAAGCACTCACTTTCATCTAAAGAGTATGAGATTACAAATCATTGTGAAAGCATATTCAATATTCAGCCATCATTAACATAATGACAAAGTAGTGAATCCGCCATCTTAATCTCTGCTGTTGTAACACAATGAGTCCTGCGCTGCTATATTGATTACAATGGTGGATTCTGCACTTCACCTCTCCTCCACTGAGATCTGTATAGTGAAGCTAAATTGTGTCTCTATGAATAAAAAAAGTAAGTCTTCACACAACAGCACTGAGAAGCAATTAACAAATTACATGGACACAATTGTCGGAAGGTGGCCGAGAAAATTGCAGTTTCCCATCTCTCTGGAAATGTCAACAAAAAATAAAAAGAAACTCACATTGGTCCCTCTTTAAGCAAGGGCTTTTATGGGAAGTGCTGTTTCATTTTATTCTATGTGTAGAGAAGATGAGAATAGTAAATTTGACACTGCAAAAATGGGTGCAAAACTGCTACCCTCAATTTTGGTGAAAAGTTGGGGGCTGTCCATAAATACGTAGAAAGAGAAAGGTGCATTGTGCTTTTTAAATGATTTTTCCTGCTTATCTATTGTGGTTCAATAAGTTGGAAAGCAATTTTTGATTCTTTAAAAAGAAAATCCTAGTTTTTCGATGCAGTTTCCTCATTTCAATAGAACATGGAGACTAACAACACAATATGTGGACCCTTTGTCCTTTACACTAGTAATATCACGTCATAACATCTAAAAACTCTTATGTGTTGTTGCACATGTACATCAAAAACTTTTTAAAGAACATGTTGATTATAAGCAGAACATTGCCTACAGTTTCAGTAAGCTCAGGACAAAATTTCAAGAAAGAGCTTGACAAATTTTTAATTGCTATTCTGATATCTGTAACTCAGAACAATGTTCAAATGCTTAGCATGGTATTTTTGCATCATTTCTACAATATCACTATCAAGCCATTGGTGACATATTAAATTAATTATGTTCTTATATACCTGGTTGGTTGGCGCCTTGCCCTGGGTGGCCCCTTCCCTGAACCCTGTGCCTCCTGGGATGGGCTCCAGGGTTCCCACGACCCTTAACAGGATAACTGGTATGGACAATGAATTAATGAATGTTTTTATATACCTGGTGGGTTAGTGCCCTGCCCTGGGTGTTCCCTGCCCTGCAGCCTGTGCCTCCTGGGATGGGCTCCAGCCTTCCCACGACCCTTAACTGGACAAGTGGTATTGAGAATGGGTGGACAGATGGATGGATGTTCTTATATACCTTTAAGTAGATGACTGATATGCTGTCACTGTTTAATTACCAATACTTACACTGTGGCATTAAACACTGTTTAGCTGTGCTGTCAGACAACCCCACAGTAGACAGGTTGGTACCAGTTACAGAGTTTTACTTGCCATGCTGGTTAGGGCAATTTAAAGTTGTCAGTTCACCTGGACTGTATCTCTTTAAAGTGTTGGAGAAAAAAGGCCAGTAACAGTGGGAAAGCAGAAAACGAAAGGCAGGATATGAAAACTGTAAACATGCAGTTTTAAGAATTGAATTCTGTATTAAGACACTCATAGAAGATGTGGAGACTAATCTGAGTTATTATAAGCTGGCTTTCACTCAACTCTCAGTACAGCAGGCAGCACAGGTTAATATAATGTGCCCCAGCTGGACTCTGGCTAAGTTACCTGAACGTAAAAAAATACAATTATTGTAAATGAACAAATTTTGTAAGGTTAAGGTCAACCTTTGTTTAAAAAATCTGTTATTTTATATTCACTTAAAATTTTAATATAGTCCTGACACAAATTTTTTAAGTTGAAGAAACATTTTTTTATTGTGTAGACATTTGGTAATATCTGTTAATACAGTACTGGGAGAACATGGCAGATATATGTAGCAATACATGCTAAAAGCTATAACAAAGTGCATATTACATAACTGATCAAGCAGCAGCCACGCCATCTACAAATAAAGTAAAACATTACAAAGATATAACTGTTTCTGATTTCATGTCATCAAAATAAAATACAGTGTTATGAGCCTGCATAATTAATTTTATTTCTGTTTCATGTGACATTAATAGGAAAAAAAAATGTGATAATTGGGAAAAAAGAAAAAAAAAACTTTCGCTAGGTGGTTGATCACTGCACAATTAACATCATTATATATATATATATATAT
>JABJVR010047213.1:9278-28543 GCA_025773905.1 Chitala chitala | reverse complement strand
TAATAACCTTATGATGTATATTTTGTTTTGATTACAAAAACAATAATTTTTATTTATTTATTATAAAAATATAATAAACCCAGGACCAACATTTTTTTTTTTTTTTTTTTTTTTTTTTTTTTTTTAAAGACAAAATAGTTCCACACAACTGATACTGTTCCTCTTCGACACTAAAGTTTCCATAATGCCAGGTTCTGTCGAGCCCGAGGCCACTGTACAACAGATCAAGTGTAACCCCAGCCTTTGTGGTTGGAAAATCTCGTTTTATCTTGCGCTATCGCAAATGCAATTAATCGTTCAGCCCGAAATTATATGTACACGTGTATTATTGACATTATGCCGAAGCTGCCTTGGTCGCTGTATGCCATTGTCTCAGACAACTTGTCATCAATTTCATTGTTTGCCTAATGTAATATTTCCCCATACATTATACTATTGGTTTCATACTAAGGTTTTAGTCATCAAAAAGCTCATAGTACCTGCTGGAGATGTGCGTTTTCCTCCCAGCAGGAAAAGCCATTGCATTTTTGGTCATATTTGTTTTCCTGGTTACTGCCACAACAGTGCCCTCTTTTGTTTTTAACATATAATGCAGTTTCACTATGGGTGCAAGGCTTGGTGTTTTTAAAGTTTTGTGCATGTTTATTGTGGGTGTAGTATTGTATTGAAAATGTAATATTGATTTAACTTCAAAGCTGCATTACATAGTAAAACAATTTTCAATCGGAATGGTCCCATACTAAACTTTTAGGAAGCCTGCTGCATTTAAGTGCACAGCCTACACTTTGTTCATGTATTATAACTGTACAATTTACATTTCTTAATGAAAATGATAAAACTGCTCCTTGAAGTATCTACCAGTAAACTTATTATTTAGATTGTTTTAGTTTTTAACTGATAGCATTGGTTGAATTTCTGAAACCAATTCTGAAAGTTCTTCAGTAGTTAACCAATGAATGTGAAGTGCATCTGTTAAAGCACACCAGCCAAAAAGATCAGATATAAAAGATTTTGAGTGAGAAAATGTGGATTGTGGATAAATGTTGACTGGAGCCCACGCGCATTGCCGTGGGCTCCATGGTTTGTGTCAATGAAGCCAAGATAAGATGGATAAACAAGAACTGAAAAAAGGTACAGGGTTTTTTTTTTTCTTTTTTTCCTCAGTGTAAATGTTGATGGATCCCATGCAAATATGTCCTCGATTGAATACGTGAAATGCCAAGACAGAGCGAGTATCCACTTCAATTGTGATGTGGCTGTGAGTATTTGTGGGCTGCTGACGGTACCGTCTCTCTCCTTAAAGGTATGGCTCATACACAGCCCCGCCCTCTCAGCCGTACGGACCCAGCTCCCAGGTGAGGCAGGTTCTGTTTGTAATCAGAGTACCTCTGCAGTGCGTTGCTGTTTCCTTCTCCGTTTCTGCACATAAACCATGTAAAAAGCATGCTCCGTCTGTGGACTCGAGGTAACTTGGGCCTGCTGACATGAGCGTTTAAGGAACTGGAGTGAGTGTGGGTCCCCAGGTGTGCCGTGCCGAGCGAGCGAGCGAGCAAGCATGTGGGGAACTGGAGCGTGTGGGGGGTCCCCGGGCGTGCCGTGGGAGCGAGCGTGCGTGCGTCCCCGTGCGTGTGTGCGTCCGTCCATCCATCCGCCCCCCCCCTCCAGGCGTGCCGTACGTGTGTGGGTCCCCAGGTGTGCCGTGGGAGCGAGTGAGCGTGCATGCGTCCCTGTCCCCCCCCCCCAGGCGTGCCGTGCGTGCGTGCGAGCGTGTGGGGGTCCCCAGGCGTGCTGTGCGTGCGTCACGAGGTGTGCTGAGCGTGTGGGGAACTGGAGCGTGCAGGGGTCCCCAGGCGTGTCGTCCGTCTGTCCCCAGGCATGCCGTGCCGAGCGAGCGAGCAAGCAAGCATGTGGGGAACTGGAGTGTGTGAGGGGTCCCCAGGCGTGCCGTGGGAGTGAGCGAGCGTGCGTGCGTGCGTCCCCGTGTGTCCGTCCGTCCCTCCCTCCCTCCCCAGGTGTGCCGGGCGGGCGGGGGTAGCTGCTTCGATGCTCCTGAGTGCCCTCGGTTTGTGTTTTCCAGCAGTCATATGGGCAGCAGCAGGCCTATGGATCCTATGGTCCGCCGGCTGACTCTGTATACCCGCAGTCTGGCACCACATCAGGGAGCTATGGCCAAACTCCTTATGGGTCCTCATATGGGCAGCACCCTCCAGCATCTGGTAAGTACTGGACAGCCAGTCAGTCTTGGAACCCCAGAGGTGTGTGGTTTTTTTTTTTCTCTTTTCTTCCCCCCCCCTCCCCCCCCACCCTGTGAAGTGTTTGGTTCCTCTCCTCCGCCATTGTCTGGCTTTATTCCAATTTATTCGTATGTTTAACTACTAATTCACTTGCTGTTATTTCTGTGCGATATGCAGTTTCTTCTGTGCTTTGAGGCCTGTTGTAAAAGGCCGTTTAAAACAATTCATTTTTAGACTGATGCATGTAATTCACAAGGGCTTCATGCTGATGCTAACTGTACTGATCCCTCCTAGGTGCCTATGGTTCAAATGCAGCTGCCTTTCCGGCATACAGTCAGCCCAGCCAGGGATATGGATCTGCTGCCTATGAAGGGGGTTCAGGAACAGCTGCTTTGACTCAAGCTAGCTATGGAAGCCACGGATACGGGGAACAATCCTCTTACTCTGGCTATAGCCAGCAGCCGGGTTTGGTGGCCCCCTCCAGGTAAATTCTTCACAGCTGCTGCGTTACAAAGGTGACTAAGACTTGGAAGAGAACATGATTAAAGTGCTGCTGTGTGGCCCTTGGACAGCTGACGTCACTGATGTCCCACCTCACCCTCAGGACTCTGGAAACAAACAAGCCCCCTGAGATTCCCCCGACGCAGACCGGTGCACCCGCATATGGCCAGGGATATGGGCAGAACAACTACGGGTATTCACAGGTGCCTGGGTCTTACCCTCCACAGACTGGCACTGCCCGCTCCTCCTACCACCCCTCCAGGTTATTTTCACTGCATGTTATCATGTGGTTTAGTCGCTCACTGGAAGTGGCACATTCCTTTGATGGATTTGGAAGGCCGTACCAAATGAGAGCACATATAAAGTTGTCAGGCTGCTGCACCTATGTGTACGGTTCCATGAAATGAATCCACACTCAGAGAATGTGGTATTTACCAAAGTCATTGTATAATTTTGTTATAAATATTAGAGAAGTGTGATAAAGCACCATTTTTGGAGGTCGTCACCTCACCTCTTTGGTTTGTAACTTCACTACAGCCACATCTCCAGCAGCCAGCCATCCAACTATGAGCAGGGCTCGTTTGGCCAGTCTCAGGGGGGGTACCCGGCCCCTGCAGGAGGCTACACCCAGGAGGGGGGCTATCAGCCACAACAGCAGCACCCTCAGCTCTCCAGCTACGCCCCCCAGGCCAGCTCGTATGGACAGTCCCCATCACCAGCCCAGTACAGCCAGCAGAATGCTTCTAGCAGGAGTTATGGGCAGCATCCTGATTACAAAGTGCATACTCAGTATGGTGTGTAGGCCTCATGCTGATTTTCAGCGTCTAAACAAAAACGTAGGACTGCAAACTGTCTCTGTTTACTGAGCTTGGTTTTCCTGGTCTCTGTGATGGCTGCAGTGTTTGCAAAAGATTTTTTTTTTTTTTTTTTTTCTTTTGTAAGGTTCCTAAGCAGCCAGGTAAAGTGGCGTGTATGCTACATGACTGTGCTGTGCTGGAGGTTAGGGGAAGTAGGCAGTTTCTGATCGCAATATGGGGGACTTGTAGTGGCTGCTTCTGTTCTTGCTTTAGTACAGTTTTTTTTTTTTTTTTTTCTTCTCTCTCTCTCTTTCTCTCTCAATATTTCACAACACATTCTTCAAGGTCTGCTTTATAAACGTTGGGCTGACCTCTCTCCACAGGTAACTACCGACAGGAGCACCCCAACAGCATGGCCGGGGACTTCTCTAGGCCGGAACCTGGGGACTATATGGGTCCTGGGGAGATCCGTGGGATGGGCAGGGGGGACAGTCGAACCCGTGACCGTGGTTCTTTCGACAGGGGTGCCATGATTCGTGGGGGTATGGTCAGAGGAGTCATGAGGTAGGTGATAAATCGATCTCCCCCTTTAGGAGCTGTGGCTGGCTGAGTGCTAATGAAGGATGTTGCCTTGTCGTGTGGGTTGGGGGTTAGTATTAAACATTTAATTTGGGGTTCTCCACAAGTGTCTGAGAGCTCCGTTCCCCACAGACAAAACCATAATGGGGTACAGTATGTACTGTGTGCTCTGGGATTTTGTAAGTGCTTTTAGCGCTTCTCGTGGTGAAGGTATGAAGGTCATAATGCACACGCTCGGGGAGGGCTCAGGTTGCTCTAAGTTTTTATGGGGGGGCCGACGAGTGGGGATTAAATCAGGGAGGTGGTTAGCAGCAGAACGTGTGCAGCTGTCTGGGTTTACCCACGCATGCCAGGGTTAGTGGCAGTAGGGTACCCTCACTGAGCAGTTACCCAAAATCAGGTCCTACCAACTGTCCTTACTGGTATGTGATTTATATAACTTCAGTGGGCTTTTGGGACGGTTTGAGGGATTCCCTCTAAATTTGCTGTGTGAAAGGAAACGGGAAGCATTTCCACTGTCTTCATTTTCAGTGTGGATGACAGTCATTTCTTGCATACATGTTGTATTTTTGTGTTGCTTGTGACTAGTTTTATGTAGCTGACCGTAGCTATACGTGTTGTGGCAATGTTTGGTCGGACTTTTTCACCTTTTCAGCATCCGGGTAGGATGTGGAATTCGGCTTTGAAATGCACTTAGATTTGTCCTCTGACTTTGGTGTAACGTTAACATGCTTTGTTGCATTTATGCGCTACAGGTAACAGCCAGTAAGAACAGCAGTATTAAAGTACTGCAGTTTTCAGTACTGGGCTGACAACACTGATCACTGGCAGCTACACGTGGGAGGTCTTAACGGAGGGGGTTTCCTCATATTTCAGAAAATTAAGGAACATATTTCATGTTTACCTAAGAATCTGTGTGAGTTTTTTGGTACAAGTCATTTTACAGCTGTCTAACAGTCGCAGAACAGAAATTTAGTGAAAATGTGTAAAGGGTTGTTTTGAAAACTGATTTGATAGCTGACTTTGTCATGCTTATTTCAGATGCAGTTCTCTGAATGTTTGCTGTGCAGATGCAGTGAATTATCTCGTTGGGTTTGGATTTGAGTAATGTCTATATACATTATTGTAATACAGGAATCCTTTAAATTTTAATGTTTTTGTTTTTCTCTACCTTTAATTTGTTAAGTAATGGGATGTTAAAGTTGGAACTGCTAAAACAACACGAGGACTGCATCTGGAATGAAATTCAGATTAAAATGTTGTAAAAACCCCTTACACAGTTGTTTCACCCTTGTGATAATAGACCTCCTGTAATTATATTATTCCAAAAAAGCCATTGTGTACCTCATGGACGTTGAACCATTGTGAAGTCCACACCCTGTATGGCACCTGTTTGTGCTTGATAATCGCTGTCTGGGGGCTGTTGGGCTAGTGACCGTGTGGTAAGAGACAGCGCCCCCTACCTCCGTCCCTACAGCCAGCCTTGGTCTGCAGAAGTGCCTGTAAAGGCAGTCGGCTTCATTTCTCTCCTTACTCCCTCAGCAGCGTTGCAGACAGAGGGGGCTTCGTTAAGCCTGGTGGTAAGTTACTAACTAACTGGTGTAATACTCATTAAAATAACTCAACTTCTTTTGACTCCAGCTCTGTGCGCCTACATACCCCAGTCTCTGTTTTGCTAACTTCTCATTTGGGTGGCAGAGGTTCACTTCTGGGTAATGTTTACAGAAGATGAGCACGTTTGTACCTTTCATCTCAACTAGTGTTTTTGCTGAGATTTTGTGCATTGAATTTAGGCTTGTGACCCAAAATCTGCCCTTGTTTAATAGCATGTGTCAAAATAAGAGGTCTTAAATTTGGAATTTCTAATGATGTTTTAATGAATCTGAAGTTTTTTCTTTTGTTAAAACAAAGAATGCTGAAAACAGGGGGACCAGGTCCAGGTTTCAGTGGTTGGCAGTATGTGTGAATCAATGTGAAGGTGGCTGCTGTAATCTGATGTTCTCCTGTTTTTCTCTCCTTGAACTACAGGCCCAGATGCTGACGTGAGTAAGTACATAGTGTGCGAGCATTTCTGAATTCCTTGGACTCTTAGCTGTAGCATGTGTGGTCACTGATCTCTTTGTGTTTAGTTTGGCCTCTGGAGAGAGATGACTCTGAGAACAACACCATCTACATCACGGGTCTGACGGAGGATGTAACCGTAGACCAGCTCGCGGACTTCTTTAAGCACAGCGGGACCATCCGGGTTTGTGTTGCATGTCTAAGTTCATTAACAGCAAGGCCACCGCGGAGAGGGGTCACAGTTCAGCTTCACATTTACCCCCTCTCTTCCTAACAGATTAACAAACGCACCGGACTTCCTGCTATTAACATCTACACAGACAAGGACACGGGAAAACCCAAGGGGGATGCCACTTTGTCGTATGAGGACCCCCCCTCAGCCAAGGCTGCTGTTGAGTGGTTTGATGGTGGGTTGCTCCGAATCGCTTGTTTGGGGCTACAATGTCAGTAGCTGTGTGTACCCGGGGCCTGCCTGGGCACCATCTGAGCAGGATGCCTTGTTAGAGCTGCTGACTCCTAGTGGTACCCCCCTTGGATGAAGCTTCGCCCGAGGGACACCAAATGCCATTGAGAGTTACAACACCTGGAGCAAAGGAGGACTAAATGTTATTTACATCATAGTGCCACATACGGTCAAAGTCTCAATAAGTCCCTCTTTATTCTGTAATGTTAGCGTGCCCAGGAGGGGCTGGACAGCCAGTCAACCTTGGGTCCCCAGAGGTGGTTGTTGTTTTTTTTCTTCTTCCTTCACACTGTGGAGTTTTTGGTTCCTCTACTCCGCTGTTGCCTGGCTTCATTTGTATTTATTCTTACTGCTTATTCCTTAATATCTGCAATTTTTTGTGTAAAGTGCTTTGAGGCACATTGTTGTAAAAGGTGCTATATAAAAAGTAAATTGAACTTGTATGCCACAGTAAAAATGGCTCAGGTTCACAAGCATCTTCTGTACACTTGTGGTGTTCCACCAGCACTGTGTCCGATTAGGACGACTATTTGTCACACCTGGACTTAAGCATATTGAACAGGGAAAATCAGTTTGTCTCAGCTGTTTCCCCCTTACAGCCTGCAAATCAGTTCTCATGGACTGTTATGAAGATACACATTCGTAGGTTATGCTGGTTATCTTTTGTGCTAAGTGTGTGTGAGAGCCACTTCTATGATGCTGTTCTCACTTCTCAGGTAAGGACTTCATGGGGAAGAAGCTGAAGGTGTCCATGGCTCGTCGTAAGTCTGTAATGGGCATGATGCGAGGAGGGGTGCCTATGCGCGATGCCCGCGGTATGATGGTACGAGGAGGTGTGTGATGACAGGAGTCTACCACTGACTAGACAGAATTCTCATGGAAACCAGACCTTTACATAAAATTTGTATAAATAAATCTCAGTCCTCCTCAAATTAATATGCTTTTGGATTCAGAGTTGGTTTACAGATTTGGAATTTTTATTTATTTATTTTTTTTTAGGCATGATGGGACGAGGGGGTGAGCGTGGTGGCTTCATACCCCGGGGGGGGGGCCGCGGAATGGGCAGGGGGTGTCCTTCAGGAGGCAGTATGCAACAGAGAGCCGGGGACTGGCAGTGCACTAACGTGTGAGTATTTGGTGCACTCATTCCTTCGGCCATTTGAGCACAGTCTGACAGCATACCTGTACTTTGATATAGGGGCTGTGGGAACCAGAATTTTGCATGGAGGACAGAGTGTAACCAGTGCAAAGCCCCTAAACCAGATGTCTTTGGACCCCCACCCTTCCCTCCTCCAGGTAGTGTGATCTTGCAGATACCTGGATTAGGTATGAGGAGGTGGGCTTTCAGTAGCATAGTCAGAGTGCATATTTAGGTGTGCCTATATAGAAAATGATCTGCATGAAGTTTAAGCAAAACATGTTAAGAAGTTTATTTTCCATTGCCATGTTAAATTGTGAAATATTATAAACCAGAATTGCTAATTCTGTATTAACTTGTACGTGTAATGGGGTGTGCCAGCTGGAGGGTTTAGGTGGAACACGCACACCCTGTAGCTTTAGTGTGAACACAGAAACAAAAACAGCTTGATGTCAGCTTGTGTAACAGGTGTTCAGAAACACAGCCATATGGTACAAGTGGCTGTGCTTGGTTTATAATGTGCTATTTAGTTCTAGAGTAAAGAAGTGTGTGACTAATGCAGGTTAATATTCTGTCTTTTGTGTGGCCCCACAGGTGGTGACCGTGGCAGAGGTGGACCTGCCATGCGAGGGGGTAGAGGCTTGGACCGAGGTTGTCCTGGAGGCCTTGGGGGCTTCCATGGTGGCAGAGGGGGTGAGCGTGGAGCTCCTGGGGGTTTTAGGGGGTTTGGCGGAGGCAGAGGTCGCGGTTGTCCCCCAGTGGATGACGTGGGTATTAGAGGACGCAGAGGAATGGCAGCCCCTGGGAAGATGATGGAGATGAAGTAAGTTGTGAGTCTGCTGTAGGTGTTTGGACAGCCTGTGTAGCAGATGTTCAGTAAACTGAGGGACTGTAGATGCCACGTGACTCATGGCCGCCTCCTTCCTGTGCAACCCACAGAGACCATCGTCAGGAACGCAGAGACCGGCCTTACTGAAGCACTGGAGGACTTCATTCTGCCTCTGGACTGATCTTTAGGCCAATGTTTTAAAATCATGATTTCATATTTATATTGATTGATATGGGAATGTGTGGCTTATGTGATCTTGTTGGGTTTTTTTTTTTTTTTTAAAGATGTTTCTCACCACAACCTATACGAACGAGAACCATTTGCATGGTGTCATGTAGAGGTCTTGAAGCTTTGTAAGAAACCATTAAATGTTTTGTTTTAATGGAGGTTTTAATATTACTTCTCTGAGTGCCAGGTCAGGTGAGTCTTTGTGTGTACAGCTTGCATACAGATGCGTAATGCTTCCTAACCCATTAGTAACTGTTTTTCAATTATTTGAATTTTTGTCAGATGCTGTCAGCGCATGCCTTGACTTAAACTTTGTATTTCAAATATCTTGTGGAGGTACTTATGCAAGAAATTTGACAATTTGTGTAAGTACAAATTTGTTGGAATTGCATATTTAGAGAGCTGTGTTTATATCATAGGTGATCTGTCCTGTTGTGGGTGTGCAGGGTTGAGTGGGGCTCAGCCCTCTGGTGTGATCCGGTAACGGCAGTACTGCGTAGGCTCATCTCATGGCTGTGTCGTTGGCTTTATGTGTGGAAATGTCCATTCATGGCACTTTGTTAAATCTTGGCACAACTAAATTATCATTCCATAATTTATCAACATCTACTAACAGAAGTAAAAACAGGTAATTTATCTATTTTGAGTATTAATTTGTCCACCCATAGCCTAGACAGGTCATAGGTGCCCTAGAGCACACAGTCAGAAAAGGGCAGAAGGTTAGGTACATCCTGGCCAGGGCATGAACACTTACATGCGTGTACACGCACACTCTGCATGGACAGGTACGCGTGTACACGCACACTCTGCATGGACAGGTACGCGTGTCCAGTCCACTTCACCCTTCACACACATTAGGCAGAAAAGCTCTGCGTGTAATATCGTCGTTTCCAGACTGTAGAATAACTACTTCACAGTCGTGCTGTAGGGGGTGCTGTTTCGGCACATTGAAACGCGTTTGCGTGAATATTATATATACTGTACTACCATGGCGAGCTGTCGCAGCTTGGCACCTAACACTGGTCAGGGAGCTCGATAAAATCATTTTGTCATCAGTGAAGTAAACACAGGCTTACAACTTAGCGGGACTGTCGACATTCTAGGCTTTTATACAATAAGCCTCACTCGTACTCGCAGTGCACAGTGAGATTCGCGACAACAGACGCGACTCGCAAGACGGAAACGGCCGTGGCACAAGATCTCACCGAGATGATGGGTTCACACGCCAGGACATGGACTGCGTGCGTGTGTGTTCCGTGATGGTGGCATAGCGCCGTTTTAACCCTCTTGTAGAGTTTCCTGTATCTGGAGTGGAGGTCACCTTTGTCCGGGTAAGACATGAATGTGAGCGCAGCTGCGTGTACGGCGAGACCGGGGGGGGGGGGGGGTGTAACATGGGCACCGTGGGCACTGCACGCGCACAGATCGCGAGGAAGCTGTGCTTGCACCGGGTGACACCTGCCCATTTTTATTGTGCTCTGCGTCGCCCATATGGAGCTCTGTCTGTAATGTGGGTAGCAGGTCCATCATTAACACTGGACCCTGAACACACTGTCCACCTCGTGTTTTTTTTTATTTTTGTAATTTGGACAACAGAAGCAGTACAGGCCGAGGATAGAATGTATCCAGTTTGGTTGCGGCAGTAACATTGTTTCACTGCGTGGCGTTAGACGGCAGGGATTTGACATGTACAAATAATGTGGTTTGTGGACATTTGGACATGACGCACTGAATCGGACATTTCATGCTTCATGTTACACAGTTGTCCTCCCAGCATTGTTGTCCTCCCAACTGTTCAGGTTGGTCATACTGATACCACGTAGCGTAAATACTCGATTTTTCGTAACGTTATCTTTTTTTTTTTTGTCTCCATACCAGGTTTTAATTTTGTTTTCCATGTTAGACCTGCGGGTTTAACATCGCTGTAGGGCAGACGGGGGCGGCGGGAGGGATAGTATTTCTGCTGCAATCACGGGACCACAGATGAACTGAGCTTTTGTTAAGCGCTTTAGACAGCGCTAGTGTGGGAAGTCCTGCTCTCCTATTTATGAGCACATATAAATAGGGTTGGGTGTTTATATATGCATGTGAACACGTGGCAAACACGGTGCAGTATTCTCTTACCAGGTTTTAATAGAAGTCCGCCTGACCATTTACGTTTGTCCCTTTGGAGGGGGGTCGATGACATCACAGCCGTCCTGGATTCTGGTTACAACATACCCCTCCCATTACCACGTGCTTGCTTGACCTGGAGGAACATGACTTTGTCATCGCAGTACCAGTTTGGACAGATGACCTAAAAGACGCCCTACAGACAACACTTGTGTGTACTAGCTGTTAACTAACTAACTGTGAGCAAGAACGTCATTTTGTACGGACTAAGCAGTGCTCTAACTGAGTGTACAATAGTCAGGTGCTTCTGTTTAAAACTAAAGCATGTTTGCCTTTCAGAAGAGAGGATGAAGGAAACATGGTAACCACAGATGGCTTCTCCAATGGTGTGGAGACCAGGCGGTGTCCGGAGATGCTCTACCTGTTGTCTGCTGTTTTGGTCTGGCTTGTGACAGGAACCACCATATCAAGCCTGAACAAGTGGATCTTTGCAGTGTACAATTTCCGGTACCCCTTGTTACTGTCTGCACTGCACATGTTAACGGCGATAGTGGTGGACTATGGCCTCATGAGGTTGCAGTTTGTCCACCACAAAACCTTGGGCAATGGGCATCTCACTACCAATGCCAAGTGCAAGGTGTTTCTTCTCAGTTTGACCTTCTGTGCCAGCATTGCATTTGGTAATGTGGGCCTGAATTATGTGCAGCTGTCCTTTGCACAGATGATCTACTCCACAACCCCAATCTTCACTTTGGCCATCTCCACGCTGGTGTTGGGAAAACAGCATCATATCTTGAAGTACACAGCCATGATGCCCATCTGCTTAGGGGCTTCCTTTAGCGTCATGGGCGAACTGCAGTTTGACCAAACCGGCTGCTTCTTTGTGTTTGCTGCCACCATGTTGAGAGGAGTCAAGACCATCCAGCAAAGTGAGTCCCTGAACCACCCAGCACAGCACAAGCCCCATTTTTACCACGTTATCAGCATTACGTCCAGAGGTGCCATTTTTGCCCAGTCCTGCTTTGTTGCTCTCCCCTTTGAATCGGGCTCAGCTGTGTTGGGCTGTGCTAAATAGCTTACCAAGAATTTCACCTAACAAGGAGGTGAAAGAATGCTGCAAAGAGTGAGGAGTGCACAAGCCCATAGTCGGTGGGAATAGCTGTGTGATTAGCTATGAATGAGTTTGTTTTATTACCACATGCTTGTTTTGGCACTAATATTAAATTTTATAAGTCGTGGATTGACTTGCCTGTGTGATGGACCCGAGTCGTTTATCTTCAGTTGCTCAAATATACTGCTCTTATCTCCGTACTTTAGTCCATTTGTGGATCTGAAATGTAGCCTTTGGGCAGTGTTATTCTGGGTGGGGGGAGCAGTAGTGGGGGCCCAGGACCTCTGCTGTGCCGTTTTATCTTTCTAATTCTAAACATTACGTCACTGGCTCAGGATGTTTATAGCTGAGGACGTGGGCCGGTCTACACAGAAGTGAAGAGCCAATCAGAGTGAAGAAGTAGTTTACACCAACAAGGGGGACTTGTCTCTAACTTGTGCCCTGTGGTTTGTGTGGGTGTGCGTGCATGTCCAGGTATCCTGCTCCAGGAGGAGAAGATCCATTCCGTCTTGCTGCTCTACATGATGGCCATTCCCAGCTTTTGCATTCTAGCTGTGGCTGCCCTGGTCCTGGAGAACTGGGCAGGGCTGAACTCTGCCCTGCACTGTGACTTGCATCTGTGGGCCTTCATCCTGCTGAGCTGCCTGGGCTCAGTGCTCTACAACCTGGCCAGCTGCTGTGTGATCACGCTGACATCTGCTGTGACGCTGCACATCCTGGGGAACCTGTCCGTGGTGGGGAACCTGCTGCTCTCACAGGTGCTGTTTGGGAGTGAGCTCTCAGCCCTCAGCTGTGCTGGCGTGGTGCTTACGCTCTCCGGAATGCTTATCTATCAGAACTCCGAGTACATCGCCAGCTACCTGGACTCCCATTGGGCCGGAAGAACTGGCCCAGAGCAGACACTGCAGCCCGTCTCCTCCCAGGAGTGCAGATCGGACAAGAAGCGGGACTGACCGTGTGGCTGTGTTGCGAGGTCCAAAGCTGCTCACTGGAGATTCATTGCAGCAGGCCTACAGTCAGAAAGGGCATAGCTGACATTATGGTGGAGCAGTTAGCATGTTACTTTGGGCCCATCTAATGAAGGGAACACTTCTGAGGTCGCCGACTGATTGTCTTGTGCGTCAGTTTCCCAGGTCATGCACATGTGACTAATGCACAGAAGCACAGGAAGCTGCCTCTGCCAGCTCTCCTGACCATTCACCACTCCCTACCTTGCAGCTGTGTGATGAGTGTTACAGAGCAGTAGGTCAGTGACCAGTATGGTGCAGGATACACAGACACAACATGCTGTCAACTGCAAGGTCAAAGGCAGCTCAGCTCAGAAGCTGTTTGACGTTAGGCTCCTTCACATCCATGTTTCTGTTTACATGAGAAGAGACTGTTACAGAGCTTGATCAACAGGGTTCTGTTGCTGGAAGCCTTTCTGATCTGATAAACTCAATGGTACGCAGGTGAAGATGTTCTCATCAGTGCAATATGAGCATTGGTTTTGGTCCCTGTCAGCCTCACACACACTTCCCAGGCACTAGTTGTATTTAATGTCGGCAAATCCTTTTCTTTCACAGCTGTGTCCCCACATCCTCTGTGTGGTTGTGCACTAGACAACCATGTGCATTCCCTTGTGATTGGCTGGTGGGGAAAGAAGGTGGGATTTTGGAGATCATTGTTGTATGTAGAGTCAATTTGTCACAGGAAGACCTTTGATTTAACCTGTTTCAAAGCTGCCAAGCCAATTTCCTATGCCTGCAAAATATGCTGCATTGGAGATATGTTGAACTCAATATGTAAGTTGGCAGTTACACTCGAATGTCACACCAAGTCATATTTACAAGTGAAAATCTCAGAGCTCTGACAGCAGGTGAGTTTGCCAGTTATGTTTTCAGTGACCTTTCACCTTCTGTTGATGGTATAATATTGAGAGCTGCAGCATCCCTGAAAAGATGTATGAAAATGCAGGATGTTAACATTAAATGCAAACAATTTGACAGTTTAAAATTTAATTTTCACCCATGTTCAGATGTTGGTGGATGATTAAATTACAACTAAATACAACAAATTCTGTGCACGTTTACTGCATATTTCACTTAACATGAACGAATGAGTGGAAAATGGTTAATCTGTTATTCCTGAATTTTAAAATAAACTGTGAATTAATTCATGCACTTTCATAATGCATAATTAAAACACCATCATAATTGCTCTTCAGACATCTGTATTCTGATGTTTCTTGACACTTCAGCTCCTGAATGTGGTCATATTTGCGCGTTTCTCAGTTTGCTGTACTGCCTCAAAACATGGTCCAGGATTGGTCACTGGGAAGGAAAGTGCAGGACATGTTAGCTCATGCATTTGACAATATAAACTGCTCCATCTGTTAAGCATGCAGTGTGGATAGCTCGGTTTGTGAATTGCCTTATTTCTGCTGCCACAGTTTAACTTTGCTCTATCGTGATGTACGCAGCTTGGATGCTTTTGTACGTGACCCATACTTTACTGTATTGTGTCAAACAGGTCCTGTCAAGGAGCAAGCCATTTTGCCATTCATCGATGTTAGCAGATGAATGGCAAAACATATTGTATACATGTGCGGTTGTACCAGTAGGCGACTTGTACCATACATGCTGCTCTCAATGAGTTAGCGCCTGGACATGGGCGGGTGGTTAGCGCTGGTAATTCATGGTTGGCTAGCATCAGTTTTGGAGATCAGACCTGTGTAGTTACTTTCAGTCTTGTGTTATGCGCTCATACACATCTTTGAGCTTAAGTCTGTATAACAGCAGTCTAGCTCTGTCAAAGTTTGTGTTTATTACTTTACTTAACGGTGTTTGACACTCAGTGAAGTGGCGTGTACAGCCGGTGTCCTCCTAGCTAACTGGTGTAGTGATTATTCCAACCGCTAGGTGATGCCAAGTACTTGTAGGTTATATTTACAGAACCTTTATTCATCTCTACTATATATTCATTTCTTACACAGTATATGAAATAAGTTATTTTTGTTAATGATTGAAATTAACATAAATTTTAATATCACTTGTGTCTATCTAGATGCTGCATATACCCACTTATCTGTCATATCACATCTAATGTAGGACTACCTAATTACCTTATTCAGATTAACGTTCATATCTCTGATCCTTTAGTAGCAGTAATGACAAGCTGTCTGCTGGACACCCTAAATTCTGCTCATTTCACAGATACCGACTATGGTTTTACTGGTGAACCTCTTGGCATTTGACTGGACAACGCATCTGTCCTGCTCCTGTGCTGTGAACCCACATGCTTCTGTTCCGTAATGTATCGCACCCTGTAACCTGCTAGATTAAGACGCACACTAATTCAGACCAATTATGTTCAGAGGTGTGTTTTATTTCAGGCTTAGCATGAATGGAGTCCATGTCACTTGAGGTGCCCTTTGTCAGAGGACCCGTTTATAATCCACACCAATAGACACAACCACATTTCAAATCTGTACTGGTGAAGATACTCGGTTTCAGCGGTACCCAGTATCGGTACTGGATATGCCAGTGTTAATCCTGGGTAAAACACACACTCTTGGTGGTCAGAGTCCACCTGCCCTTGCACAACATTTACAATGCATTCTCAGGTAAACATTTTGTTATTAATTACTCTACAGCAGTGACAGGCAGGAACATGGATGGATTAGTCCTCAGGTTTAATGTGAAAGAGGTGTGTATCCAAGTGTGTATGCAGGCAATCTGCTCTGTAGTCCTCATGTAAACATTTTCTTTTGGCTGCAGTGGCTGCTGCAATTTTGCCTAAATAAGGAATGATTCTTTAAATCACAAACTGATGTATTCCCCTGGATCTCTTAGGAAGACCAGTACACACAAATTAAGGTATTCTCCTGGCTGTGATAACTAAGGTACCCCCTCAGCTTCCTTAGAAGGCCCAGTGGACATTCTTTGTTCCTACCTAAAATGAGTTTAGTGATTACAATGAGAGTAGTTCAAAAATGGAAGAGGCAAAAAACCTTTGTCTCAGGCATATGAGGAAAGGAGGTGATTGAGATCTGCCTAACCAATAGGAAGCCCTGGGGGAGTGGTCTGTAAGATTTAAAAGCAGAGGCACAGCGGGTAAGAGGGAAAGAGAGGCAGCTGGAGTTACTAGGGTGAGAGCATCCAGCCTGGCTCTTGTGTCAAAAAACGCTGAAGCGGGGGCAACACAGGTAAGAGTGGTGTATGCATGACACACAGGCAGGGGGCGTGCACGTGCACACGACACTCAGGCAGGGGAATATTTAGGGCTGACACCAGACACAAGAATGTTTCCTACATCTCTTTAATTCCATTTATCAAACAGACTGGGATAAGTGGTTATCTGCCAGTTTATCTGCAGTATTTCTTTTTCTTGGCCACCTGCTGTGTCTGTCCTTCCTGCTTACCTTTCATGTTGTGTCTGTGTTTACCTGCTCTGTGTGTCTTTCATGTGTACCATCCTGTTGAGGCTGACACTGACAAACTCTGACAGGTACGAGGTCTTTCCATTACGCACGTTTGTATCATAAATAACCTTGAATCAGAATCGGGTTTATTGCCAAGTACGTTTTCAAATACAAGGAATTTGTTTTGGTAATATGGTGCAGAAACAGAGAAAAAACTTTAAATAGGAAAAGGTAGGAAGTATAACAAATAGACAATATACACAATATTTAAAAATGAGAATACAGTCCTTATGTTAAGTAGTTAAATGTCAAAAACAGTCATTGATGTAGTGCAGAGCATTTCTAATTTGCACATTTGAAACGTAATGTTAACGAACACGTTGTGCTGGTGTATTTAATGTCTGCACACTGTAAAGATTTATTACATGTAAATACAAAATTGAATGTTTTAATTAGTTTATGTTGCTTACGCAGATGTAACCATGGATGCTGCTGCAGGCCACATTTCTCAGGTGAGGAGGCATGTGTGAGCACATGTTCAAATACATCACTGTTTTTTAATTTATTAATTTTTAAGAATCCTGAAGGAAATTCCGGTTCTCTGTATTTATCCTGTCCCCTGAAGAAACAGTGGGCAGCCATTATTCAGCACCCGGGGAGCTAGCAGTGAGTGTCCTCGTCAGGGACACACCCTGTGACTGGGCAGGGATTTGGACTGGGAGATTTCCCCAGCCCAACGTGATGTTCTAACCATCGGGCCACAGGCCGCCTTGGTGTTTCACATCCACTCTAGTAATACCAAAGCATTCAATCTCAGAATCTGAGGTTTGTACACAGTACATAATTTTAGGTGCATTTGCTTTGTGGTTACATCCTTATAATGTCTGACCCAGGATTCTCATCACCATAATGTACTTGGTGTCATAATGAATCTCTGGATACATCAGAATTCGAGTAAGACCAGTGCGGACTGGCTACTTGGTATAACCCATGTGCAACACGCAAGGCGATATGATGAGCCCTGAACAGTTCTTTGTCTGGAGTACTAGCTAAATGCTCTGAATGTTTATATTGCCATTGGTGTGCTCAGTTTTACATGGACTATCCTCTAAACCTCATGCTCACAGCCCGCCGCTCCACTCTAACCCTCGTGTTCATCACAGCCCGCCGCTCCACTCTGACCCTCGTGTTCATCACAGCCCGCCGCTCCACTCTAACCCTCGTGTTCATCACAGCCCGCCGCTCCACTCTAACCCTCGTGTTCATCACAGCCCGCCGTTCCACTCTGACCCTCGTGTTCATCACAGCCCGCCGCTCCACTCTAACCCTCGTGTTCATCACAGCCCGAAGCTCCACTCTAACCCCCGTGTTCATCACAGCCCGCCGTGCCAGTCTAACCCTCGTGTTCATCACAGCCCGAAGCTCCACTCTAACCCTCGTGTTCATCAGAGCCCGCTGCTCCACTCGAACCCTCATGTTCATCATAGCCCGCCGCTCCACTCTGACCCTCATGTTCATCACAGCCCGCCGCTCCACTCTAACCATCGTGTTCACAGCCCGCTGCTCCACTTTAATGCTCATGTTCATAGTACAGAATTCTGTCCTGTACTTTACAGAGAGACTCAGAACTGGATGATGTACTGCTGGGCACAGAGCCACTGGAGCTGTTTTCCAGTGACACCCCACATTTATCCAAAGAAGCTGCAGCATGCAAAGAGCATGGTAACTGTTTTTGAGACTTTCATCAAACCTTCAATGAAATTAACACATCAGTTCAAGCAGAGTTTCATCCTGTGTTCCTCACTAGCTTCTCGCTTTGTCTTTACGTCTTCTCCTCAAGATCTGCTGGAGAAGGATCTAAAGACACATCCTGTTTCACAGCAGAAAGTGAAGACCTCTAGGGGAGAGATGAACCAGAGTATGAGGGAGAGGAGCACTCAGCAGAAATGTGACCGTGAGAACAGCCTTCTTGGTTTTGTTATGCGGTGTTGCTAACCATCAGAGCATCATAACGTTTTCACTGTGTTCTCATCCAAACACCTCATTTACACTTCCTTATTTTGTTCTCACTCACAACACTGTTCAAATTGAAAATGAAGAAGCACATTTGTCATTTGCCTTTCTTTCTCTTGGCAGGACAGAGTCTACTTGGTTCTTCCTTCACAAAATCATCTTGCAGGTGTAACTCCTAAAAGCAGGTTTTCATTTAGTGACTGTTGGCAGCTCCCCGCTGAATCCTGACTGGTCTGTGTTTCCCCAGTTCTGCCCAGACCAGAGGCAGGTCTTGTGGATCCCTGGCTGAGCTTCAACATAGACAAGCAGAGAAGGAAAAAGAGATGATGAAACCCAAAACTTTCAGTCCAGCACACTCGCCTAGGGCCCTAGCTCAGAAGCTGGAAGAGGAGGGTGGTGGGTAAGTGGAGAGAGATGGAGAAGGAGGCTAGAGGACAATGAAAAATGGAGGAAAATGAAGGATAATGCTGGGTGATAGAGAGATGGAGACAGAGGGTACTGAGTGATGGAGAAAGACATAGGAGGAGTGGGTATTGGATGATGGAGAGAAGAGGAGATGAGAAGGAGGGTGGTGGGTGATGGAGAGGGGGAAGAAATCAAGAAAAATATGTACAATCAACCTGGCCAGCTTTTAAATACTTTCATTTTTAAATGCAATTAGGGATGCATAACATGAGTTAAGGTCCCTGAAGACAGATAGTAGGCAGACATATGTACATGCATCAGTGTGTATTAACGTCCTGGAAGACAGATAATAGGCAGACATCAGTGTGTATTAACGTCCTGGAAGACAGATA
>JABJVR010047212.1:0-16067 GCA_025773905.1 Chitala chitala | reverse complement strand
AATAAACATACTGTATATAGTTATTATTGTGGAGGTGCTGTAATAAAAATAATGTATATAGTTATTATAGTGGAGGTGCTGTAATAAACATACTGTATATAGTTATTATTGTGGAGGTGCTGTAATAAAAATAATGTATATAGTTATTATAGTGGAGGTACTGTAATAAACATACTGTATATAGTTATTATAGTGGAGGTGCTGTAATAAAAATACTGTATATAGTTATTATAGTGGAGATGCTGTAATAAAAATACTGTATATAGTTATTATAGTGGAGGTGCTGTAATAAAAATACTGTATATAGTGGATATATTGGAGATGTTATAATGAATATACTGTACTGTATTTGCTATAATGGAAGCATTACAGTGAACAGACTGTATATAATAACTATAGTGGAGATATTACAGTAAACATGTATAAACATATATGAGCGAGTGTGATCATAGTATACAGTATATGCTATATTGAATATATAATGCCTTTAGTGAAGATTCTGCAGGGACATCTGTGACATAGTTGGTGAAGATATGGGTCTTTCTTTAACCTCTTGCCTAGAGAACATCAGTTAACAGACACAAAATATTCACTTGATACAATTATTTAGACACAAAAAGCAGCAGAATGTCAGATCAGCTGACAGGAAACTACCTGGACTACAAGTAAATTGAAGATGCTGTAAACCCAGGTACAGGAAGATGCTGTAAGCCCAGGTACAGGAAGATGCTATAAACTCAGGTACAGGTAGATGCTGTAAACTCAGGTACAGGAAGATGCTGTAAGCTCAGGTACAGGAAGATGCTGTAAATTTAGGTACAGGAAGATGCTATAAACTCAGGTACAGGTAGATGCTGTAAACTCAGGTACAGGAAGATGCTGTAAACTCAGGTACAGGAAGATGCTGTAAGCTCAGGTAGAGGTACTTCTGTGACCACAAGGTTCTTTATGCATGAAAATGGTGTGCCTTTCTGGGTGGGGCTGCCCAAACTGGACTGTGGAAATACCACCCTCTTGCTTTATTCAATGTTCTGGAAGAGAGTGGAAGATACTCTCAGTGGGATGGACAAACAAAAACAGGAGGTGTGTGTACTGACACTGTGAGACCACACAGTGGCCACTGCTGGGTCAACAAGTTAATGCAAGAGAGAAGCTGCCTTAGTCTGGAGACGTCAGCACCCATACTGTGTGCCCACTCACTGCACACCAACACTATGACAAAATTAAAGGATAGTTTTTTCTTCCTTGTTTCACAACCTTCAGATTAACAGTGGTAAAGTCTGAAAATAACTTTAAATGTTCTAATAAAATATTTGATAAACATTATATATGGGGTATGAATTTTTGAGGCATCAGTTTTGTATTTCAGAAATGGACCTTAAATTTTCAGTGTTATCTTAATATTTATTTCTATGATTAGCAGTGAGTTTTCACTCTCTCTGTCTGTCTGTGTGTGTGTGTGTGTGTGTGTGTGTGTGTGTGTGTGTGTGTGTGTGTGTGTGTGTGACCTTATTGACTCTATGCTGTGCCCCTATCATTTTCCTCCCTTTGTGACAGTAATTAACAGACTGCTTTAAATGACATCAAAACCCCTGTGTGTCTCTGGTGTTTGTGTTTGGAGCCCCCCCCTCCAATACTATACCTTTAATTTCCATAGTAACTACTTTTATTGTTGTTTTTTTTGCAAAAGGCCTTCTTAGCAAGCAGGGACCCTGAGTGTCCCTTAAAAGCCACCCTAGTGTCACGCCCTACCCGCTATGATCCTTGTGTTCACCAGATGTCACCCTTCCTCCTGTCTTTCCCTGGTTATTAGTCTCGTTAGTGCCTTCTAGCCCTGTTCCGTTTTCCTTGTTAGTCATCAGTGTGCTCACCTGTTTCTTGTTCTTTGTTCCTTATTTAAACTTTGTCTTTGTCTTAGTGCATTGCCAGTTGTTAGATGTCAGTAACCCTTGTGTTAGTTATAGATCTGTTGGCCTTGTATGATACCGCTGATTTACCTTGTTTCCTGAATTCTATGTACCAGTGCCTTGCTCCTTGTATAAAACCCATCATACATTAGACTCTAGCCTCCCTTCCGAACCTGTATTGAAATGGTCGTGTTGTAACCTCAAACATTTTACCAGCATTTTGCTTGCCTTATAAACTTTTATAAACGCATTTTTTATGAGCTACCAAGGTTAATAAAGATGAAACCGTGATTTTCCAGTGAGTTTGCCTTAAAACAAGAAAACGTCTCATTACAACAATAACATGAAAACTTGGATCAATTGTTAATACTTACATAGCTACTATGTTTACATAGTGCAAAAGTCACAGAAAGGTACAACACATCTCATTTCTCAAGAACTTGTTTTACGACACACCCAACCACAAGGCACACAGCAACGTCATCAACGTGAAATATTATAGATAATAAAACGAAACATTCCTAAAATATTAAATTTGTTATTTCTGAGTTGTGACTTCTCACGAAAAAGTTTTTTTTTTTTTTTTTTTTTTTGGACGCAATAGTTATTTTTACAGACAGTGACGTCAGCGAGTCGCACGTTCCATTCACCCGACAATATGTTATTTATACACCCCACGTGCTGGGAGTGTAGTTTCCTTCAGAGTATGAGGTACATGACTCGATGTACGGGGTTTTCATAACAGAAGCGGATCTCTGGTTGGTCTACAGGTGTTCAGTTGTAGTGTATAAGGATACAGGGCTAATAGCCCTGGGCTATACCCAAAATCGGACAGCGTAGCGTCTGATGTAGCTCAGCTGTTAGAGAAGCTCAGAAGTGGGAGATGCGGGTGAACTACAGGGTGCCGTCATGGAGCAGGGCACCGTTAACGCATCATATCAGCACATTATGAAAGCGATCATTTCTCTTCTGATGGGGTAAGAAAACTCATATTTATCTGTGCTTTCCGTTCCAAATTAAACACATTTTCCCATTTCTTTGTACAGTACAAACTATTTCGTTCACTGCTGGGTTATTTTGTGAAAGGTCCATTGTATTTGTGTCTGTATTTCTTCGTGTAGCCGCATTTGTCCACACAAGTGAATGTAAGAGTCTTATGCAGCAGGTACGTGTGCTGGTGCGTGGGGTGTTTCGCGGAAATTTAGTTTTCAGGTAAAAATTTGCTGATGGGTGTGTGGGGATGACCGAAATGTGAAAATATGCGCTCAGATACCCTTATTCCTTACAATCGCTGGAGCAAGATCACAGGTTTATATTTAATTACAAATATATGTACCGTTGTGACCTGACCGTATAAATGACAACAACAACAAACGACAACAACAACAACAATAATAGTTAATATGCAAGAGACGCGTCATGACTTAAATAAGCATAAATAAGCACTTTTTGCTAGCGTGCAGACAGACGTGTTTGACAACTGTCCAGCACCATGGACAGCGGTCCTGTTTGGTAAGGAGCCCCGCATCTGGGACAGCCTGGTGGCCGGTGCACACAATGAACATGCCACATCAGTACGTTTAACAGACTGCTCACTCCAATTCTACCAGAAAAATTCTGCTGTATGAAACTACCTAACGTGTTGTGTTTTTTAACTTGCTCTCCATGGATACATGGAGAGCAAGAACAGCCTCACACACACATCACACACACCTAGTGCTGTGGCACTCACTGTGTGCAGAGCAGCCAGGTCAGGCAAGCTGCTCACACTGACAGACTCAGTGTCTCCCTCTGAACATGTCAGATGGTTCCAGCGTGTTCTACAGCCTGCAGCCCAACACTTTTGTCTTGGGACCTTGGTCCATGCATCCCCTTCCATAGGACCTCCTGCATTTCTACTGTGTTTGCTACAGAGACACAGTCTGTGTTTCACTCACATACCAGTGTTCACTGAATCTAGCAGATGTAGAAGGACCTATGACCATACTCTGCAACCACAGAACCTTGGTGGTGTCTGTACATACATAAGAGATCTGGCAGGATTTACTGTCACACACAGCAGACACATTACTGCAGCTTTACTGTCTGCTTCTTGTATTTTGCAGTACCCACTTATTTTTACCCACAGATGGCCGTATCAAGCCGTACCTGGGAACAGCGGAGTGAGAAGTGTTGAGTAATTACACAGTTATAATCTTGATTAAGATGACTTGTAACTTCTTTATAAAGGTTGTTAACGATACCAAGAATGAAATGTGTGTTCAGGGAGAAGATCTGTTTTGATTGGGTGAGCCACCACACACCCAACACTATCAGAATATGGCTGCTACTTACTGAGTGTGAGTGTGAGAAGTGTAGCATCAGGCTTCATGTATGTTCACACACACAGCACATACGTAATGTTGCAACAAAGCAAAACCACACTAAGACACACAAATTCTCAGGGCTCTTACTCATTACCTGGGCAGTCTAGTGCAATGCTCATATATAAGTTGGCTAATATGTCAGATTCGATTAAATAAAGCACATGAAAACTAAAAAGTATGATGTGACGGAGCTGTGGGCAGTGATGGAGCTGTGAGCAGTGACGGAGCTGTGGGCAGTGACATAGCTGTGGGCAGTGACGGAGCTGTGGACAGTGATGGAGCTGTCGGCAGTGACGGAGCTGTGAGCAGTGACATAGCTGTGGGCACTGACGGAGCTGTGGACAGTGATGGAGCTGTGGACAGTGACATAGCTGTGGGCAGTGACGGAGCTGTGGGCAGTGATGGAGCTGTGAGCAGTGATGGAGCTGTCGGCAGTGATGTAGCTGTCGGCAGTGATGGAGCTATGGACAGTGATGGAGCTCTCAGCAGTGACGTAGCTGTCAGCAGTGACGGAGCTGTGGGCAGTGACGGAGCTGTGGACAGTGAAGGAGCTGTGAGCAGTAACAGAGCTGTTGGCAATGACGAAGCTATGGACAGTGATGGAGCTGTGGACAGTGACGGAGCTATGAGCAGTGACAGAGCTGTCAGCAGTGACGTAGCTGTTGGCAGTGACGGAGCTGTGGGCAGTGATATAGCTGTTAGCAGTGACGGAGCTGTGGGCAGTGACGGAGCTGTGAGCAGTGACATAGCTGTGGGCAGTGACGGAGCTGTGGACAGTGAAGGAGCTGTGAGCAGTAACAGAGCTGTTGGCAATGACGAAGCTATGGACAGTGATGGAGCTGTGGACAGTGACGGAGCTATGAGCAGTGACAGAGCTGTCAGCAGTGACGTAGCTGTTGGCAATGACGAAGCTATGGACAGTGATGGAGCTGTGGGCAGTGACGGAGCTGTGAGCAGTGACATAGCTGTGGGCAGTGACGGAGCTGTGGGCAGTGATATAGCTGTTAGCAGTGACGTAGCTGTGGGCAGTGACAGAGCTGTGGAGACTGACGGAGCTATGAGCAGTGATGTAGTGGTCAGCCACACATCCCCTGTCCTCTTAAGTGACACGATCTCCCCCTCTGGCAGGCAGTCGTGACGGAGCAGGAGAGCAAAGCGGAGCATCGTGCTGCGCTGGAGGATGGCTGACATGCGAGAGCTGTGCGCAGACGGTACCTCGCTGCTCAAAGCTGTTTGGCTGCGGCGTCTGCGACTGACACGGCTGCTGCTGGAAGGCGGAGCCTATGTGAACGAGAGCAACGAACGTGGTGAGACTCCACTGATGGTGGCGTGCATGTCACAGCACAGCGACCCGCAGAGCACCAGCAAGGCCAAACTAGTGAAGTACCTGCTGGAGAACAAGGCCGACCCCAACATCCAGGACAAGGCGGGCCGCACGGCGCTCATGCACGCGTGCAGCCATAGGGCTGGCCACGAGGTCGTGTCCCTGCTGCTCTCCAATGGCGCTGACGTGAGCCTGGAGGACCATACTGGAGCCTCTGTGCTCGTCTATGCCATAAACGCAGATGACAAGGAGACCCTCAGGCTCCTGCTGGACTCCTGCAAGGCCAAAGGAAAGGAGGTCATTATCATCAGCATGGACAAGCTGCCAGAGGGCTCCAAGAGTACCAAGCAGTACCTGAATGTCCCTCCGTCTCCTGAGCTGGAGAGCACATGCTCCCCAGCCCTTTGCACATCTCCATTTGAAATCAGCCTACAGGCGTTGCCGACTCCTAATGATGGAAAGCCACAGGATGGCATCTTTGGGTGTCAGGCCACACGTGCAGTGAGCGGGCCCAGTGCCACCGTGGTGCCCTCAAAGCCTGTCACAGAGTCAGCGTCTCCTGTGAGGAAGAACCTGAGGCGTGCGAGACTCCCGCAGCTCAAGCGGCTGCAGTCGGAGCCCTGGGGTCTGGTCGCTCCCTCCATCCTGGCCGCTGGTGCCTACGAGGAGAGCCGAAGGTCCAACTCAGATGAGGACGTTGTCACTAGCATCAGCGGCCTGACTTTGTCTAGGCGGGCACCTCTGTTACGACACAGCAGTGTGGAGAGCAAAGAAGGCTCAGGTTCACTCCTGTCAGTGGGGGACCTGACCTCCAAGATGTCACCTGCATCTCAAAGGATGTCACACGAGAAGCCTCTCTCCCAGCAGCAGTCTCTGTTGAAGCGTGGCACTGTAACAGATGAACAGGAGGCTGCTGCCTCCGTCGTCGGCATGTCGGTCAGTCTGAGGGATGCCATGCATTGGAGGCTGCTGGGAAGTGACCTGTATGACTCTGATTCCCAACTCTGCTCTGATCTTA
Organism: Chitala chitala; assembly: GCA_025773905.1. Lineage (NCBI taxonomy): Eukaryota > Metazoa > Chordata > Actinopteri > Osteoglossiformes > Notopteridae > Chitala > Chitala chitala. The sequence continues at coordinate 9,452 of JABJVR010047212.1, read as the reverse complement.
GCGCGTTGGAGTCCCCCAGGGCGATGCTTGAGCGACGAAAGCCCAACACGTCATCCAGAAGCATGCTGACTGACTCACGAGAGTCATTGGATGGCACCATCGGTGCAGCCCCTGCACCCGCTCGTCACCGTGCCCCAGGTGTGCTCGAGAGGCGTGGCTCTGGCACCCTGCTCCTGGACCACATCTCACACACCCGACCAGGCTTCCTGCCTCCACTCAATGTGAACCCAAAACCCCCTATCCCTGACATTGGAGTCAGTGGAAAACTATCCTCCCCTCTGAGTTTGTGCATCAGACCCACAGCGCCCGCAGTGCCCAGCTCACCAAAAAGAGGCGGTGCCAAGGCCAAAAAGAAGCTCCTGAGGCGATATTCTATGCAAATCGAGCAAATGAAACAACTCTCGGACTTTGAAGAGCTCACCAACCAGTGAAAGACATTTGTTGGCAATTCTGATGCTGAACCTAGCTGTGCAGTCTGACTAAAACCCAGCCTGACCTCCTCTTTTGACATCTCACCACGTTTATAAATGCATCTGCTTGTGGATGTCTGGTTCCACAAAGTTCTCCTATAGGCCACATTTGGTGCTAAAGGCATTCTAGTTCAAGCTCCAGTTCGCTGAACATTGGGGGCTCAGGAGAAAAGCCAAGAACAGCAGGAAGCTTTGAAGAAGGGAGCAATTTTGTTAATGTCTCATGCAGCAGACGCATGGTGTGAACAGACCTTGTTTTTGTGCCATCCCATTTGGTTTACATGTTCCGAACACAGATCATATACAAGGGAAAAACATGAGTGAGATAAGCTATGGTAAGGTGTGAAAATGTGCATCACAGCACACAGTCGACCGAAAATAAAAGTGACCCCGAGAAGGACATCAGTGTGAGACAGTGACAGCAATCAGAACCTGCTAACGAGCTGTACAGTTTGGATTTCAGCACACTGCTTGTGTGGGCACAATTATTCAACACAAACACGCACACGTACATGCACACACACATTTGTACACACTCCCCACATACACAGACACATAAACACACTCAGTGACCACATGGAGTTAATCTGTGGAATTTAGTTGTTTTGCAGACTAACAGGCTGGTACAAGTCTTGCTCTTCAGAGATCTTCATGGACTGCTAATGTTGTCGACTGGTGACCCAGTAAAAGAGGCTGGCACCACGCTCCCTCTGTGCCAGGTGTGCACGTGTATGTAGCCCATTCATGGTGCCTTCAACATAATGTCATAAAGCTTATTTCTCTTTAGAGCGGATCTTATGTATTTTTTGTTTTGATGCACAAATATGGGTGAACAAGAGGATGATGTTGAGTTTTAGTTGCTTTTTAAAACGTTGCATCTTCCGCTTTCTGTGACCATGTTCACTACTTGAAACACTGCGACAGACCTCAAACATTAAAGTTTTAATGTGATACCTTCTGCACTCAGCGTGTTTAATTTATAATACTGGTATAAACTTTAATCCCACCACAGTTTTATACACACACACACACACACACACACACACACACACACACACACACACACACACACACACACACTTACTCACGAGCATCATGGCCACAATGTTTGGCCCTGTTTACTGATGTCTTTACCATAAAGGTAAATGCAGGTGTCACTTTAGTTGCTGTTCCTACTGAAACAGACTTTGTGACTGAAACTCCTGCTGTCTGTGCCCCAACACTGAACCCTTTTCCTATGTTCCTCTTGCCATCTGGAGCTAAAATCAGAACTAGCTAAGCCAGCTCATCATTTTTATACCTGCCACAGTGCATGATGGGATGTTCACTGCACAGTTCTTCCATACAGTACACCTGTGTGGAAGCACCTGCATTTGGTATGTGTCTCCTCTCGTTTCTTCAGGTTATTTAATGTTTCAGTCATAACTTATCTGTAATCTTTCTACATATACCCACGTTGCAAAATATATTTCGTAAAGACAAAATGACAACATTTTCGTATATAAAATGTACGCAAAACAAATAAAATATAGAAAAATATAATGGGGCTACAAGTAATTTAGATACAGTTTCGGTTCATGGTAGCACTATGATAAGTGAATTGCTCCATGTATGTTTTCATCTGTACTGTTAAGGGGGAAGGGAAATCATATATATGGCCAAGTATGTTTAATACATACAAGGAATGTGTCCTCTGCATGTATCCCCTCCCCCAGGGGGCAGCAGTGAGCAGCCACATGAAGCACCTGGGGAGCTAGCGCTGAGTGTCTTGCTCAAGGACACACCTGGCTGGGCTGGGATGTGAACCAGAGACCAGGAGACTTCCACCTCCCAGCCTGATGCTCTACTGAGCCACCAGGCCACTTTAAACAAAAAAAAAAAGGCTAACACAAAAAGTTAGTCTGACATTTTGCTGTCCTGAAGACAATCCGTGTGAACAGCTCATTGGCAACTGTTTAATGATCCTCAAATCTAACAAAACATTTCGGTGTAAGAGTGGAATAATTTAATTAATTTAAATAAGGCCGTAAATGTTTCTGTGTAATAAATCATACGAATTATCATACGTTAGACATTCATTTAATACAGCCCACCAATGGATTGAAAATACAGTTTCACAGAATGTTATAGTTATAGTTATAACCATTTGTCCTACTTTATCAGATAATCCTACCCATATGAACGAACGACACACATAAGGGTAGCACAATTTGACGGAGTGAAATGCATTGTGAAAAAATCCTACCAAACAGCATGGCAGCAGTTAGTGTTTAACCGTGCTACACGTGGTAGGATTTTCTCACAATGCACTTGATCCCGTCAAATTGTGCTACCCTTATGTGTATCGTACGATTTTTGATAATCAAAAATACGCGTTCGTTCATATGGTTATAACTATATTCTGTGCTACGGGGTAGGACAAATTCTTAGAACATTCTTGGCGTGTCCAAGGAAAAGTTATTGTGGTGTTGTTAACTTGTTTGAGTACAACTACATGTAATATTTCAATTTTTGTTATGAAAATGTTGTTTTCAGGGATCTCTTCAAACAAACATTTAGCCTCGGTCTAAAATAGCTAATTTCGATTACTGTGGTACAAAATATACAATCCATCCGTGTGTATAATGTGCAATAAAAATAAACTTTACTGGAGCAGTCCGTCCGGCTCGTGCTAAGAACGCGCTTCAGCAGGTGCTCGCGTGCACGCGCACAGAAGGCACTGAAGACGAGCGGTGGTCGTGCAGTTCAAACTGTTCTTTAGTTTTTAGGTTCATGTTATCAGAGTGTAATTTTAAAAACTGCATATTTTATGGTATAGATGTCTTTAATAAAACATGTAAACATGTGAAACAACACGTAACAATTTTCTGTTAATTGTTACGTCACTACGGACACGTTTAAGTCTATATTTCGAAAGGCTTTCGTTATAACGTACATCACAACACAACACCAAGGATTAAAAGTGGGGAATTCATAACAAATGCGCAAATTGAATGAAATGAGAAAGTCGGAACAGCCTCCTTCCCGTGGGAAACAGCACGAGGCTGCGCCGGGTGGCGCGAGGAGCAGTTGAACACGTTGACGTATCAGCAGGTTTGCGTGTTCCTGCGTCACAGGGGTTGGTTAATAATATCCACGGAAAGCAACACCACATATACGTCAGGTGAAAAGGTGATTCCAGGTCGATATAGGTAAATTCGATTTAAACCCTATTATGAATATACAGATTGAAAATTGACTAGCACTTTAACAAACATCTTTCACATGCAACTCTTACTCAAATGCTCAAATGTAATTCTTCATATGATGTATATTAATTTGCATGAAAAAGTCATTTTTTGGAAGAAAATAGTGTCGGTATAAAAACAACACCCATGTTTATTTTTAGTACAACATGAAAAAAACCCTTCAGATTAATTTGTAGTGCTCTGCAAGAACCCTTATCCAATCATGCATACAAAAGATAACGTGAAAACTAAAAACCGAAACATAATTCTCCATTTTAGTAGAAGGAGTAATCTTAAAATCCATACACAACACCTTCTTGTCTGTGATGCAAATGAAAAAGATATTAATGTCTGTGGACGAATACATCTTTCCTTTACCAGTAGGGAAAAAGCTTTTAGTTAATGCACTCTGCCGTAAAAGGCTCACACTTAAAATATGAGGTTCTCGTGTGACTTTAGCACTCTTCCTTCCAGTGTACCTAAAAATAAACTCTTCTGTAGAGTTGTTGATCAAGTCCACTAGCAGTGCGACACTGACCCCTGGTGGACTGTGCATAATTCAATGGATTATCCCGTTTGTCAATATTCTATATTTCAGCATGTGATGCTTACATTTAGTTAAAAAAAAATAATTAAATAAATAAATAAGAAAAAGAATAAACATTTCTGTATCACACTAGGGAATTTTGTGTTTTAAATGGAGGTGGTCATAAAATTCAGTAATCGTTTGAAATCCGACCCAAAGTGGTCACAATTAAGTCAGGTACATATAGTAAACTTTACATATTTCAGACTTTTTTTTCTAAAGCAATATGGTTTAACATGGTTGTTTCCACTTCGTGTCACCGAATGAACCTCAGACAATCAGAGGAGTAAATCACCGCCTGTTTACGGAATCGAGAATGACCAATACAGCAAATTCTCTATCCGCGCTAATAAAAAATGTAACGCAGACCCGAGTTATGAGAAAAACAGGACAGGAGGTGCAAGGTTACAAAGCAGCTATTATATAAAAAAGAAGAAATTCTGATTTTGTCCATATATGTAAACATGTCTTTACGTAGTTGAGTTGTACGTGTGGACCATGTATACACACGTAAAGCCTTAAACAGTAAATGCATATTGTAGCGACCTCCGCGGTGATGGTGACGCCACCGCCAGGCCGATCAGCTCCCGACGCGTTCAGCTGAGTGTGTTGCTCAGCGGTTAAGCCTCCAGTCTGGTGCGTGGGTTCAAGTCCCTCCTGCTGTGAGTGTAAGGTATGGAATTGAAATCTGATTAGTTCATCTCCCTCTATCCGTCCTTCACCACACACCAGTAGACGTCAAGGTAGAAAGCAGTTACCATAACCTCAGTTTGTGCGTTTACATTGCGTCTTGCTACACGAACAGCAACATGTGAAAACTCAACAGGTAACAATATTTAAAGTACTTCTTGCTTGTTCCATTTTATAATCATATTATTATATAATCTATAATTATATAGATCCCTGAGTGGGGTCAGTTACCAGGTTAAACCGCTTCTCTGAGGCTCGATGCTGGTGCGAATGACTCAGATTTGAAACCTGCTGGCTCCTTCAGTTTGGTACATTGGAGTCAGCATGGGACAACACACACGATGCAATTAGATGAGGTTGAAGTCGAGATAATAAGGAGGTAGTTTTCTGATTGTTAAGATTAAACTTCAGTTACCACCCGGGCGTGGAAATTTTATATTGACCAGGTTTAAAAAAACAAAATAAGTTAGTTATAAATCTGAAATCAACACTTGTATTTTAGTGTTTAATTTTTCGTTCACACAGAGCATACAGCTGACTCTACAGCTGGACTGACACACGACACTCACCCCGAGCATCCCGGGTTAATTGTCTTCTCAGTTTAATTAAAAAAGTCAATATTGTGCAAGAATGAATGTGGAAGCGTTGATAACTCACGGGAGCGTTAAAGTCAAACAGTAGACATGTTGCCTACATGGGTAGACTGTGTGCGGTAATTTGCGTGATTGTAAAACAGGGACGCTTCATCTGTTATGCTCATACTGGACGACTACAGCTCAGGCTATTTAACACCACCCGTCTCATTTCCCAATGACGCTCAGAACAGGGGTATCGAGGGTCCCCGCAACGGCCGCGTGCGGTAACGCACTTGTCAGCACGCGCAGACGGGACTGAAAGCAAACCGGTCCCGTTCATACTTCCCTTAAATTAGCGCAAACAGTCAGAGCGAAAATAATGAAAATCTGAACAGAAGAATGCCACCCTTAAAAGAACAAAATGAGGCCAAATGCTGCACAAACAAGAGAGGGGGCAGGAGAAGGTAAAATGAAAAAGATCTCGAAGACATAAACGCACAAATAAACTACAAAACAGTTGTACCTGTACGCATAGATGTGTTTTTATATCTGTATATACATGCTGTATAAACATCAGCCAATCTTTAAGACGCTACACAAGGAGAATTTCGGTTTGCATTCTCCAGTTTATTGCCCCAGAACTTATGAGAAACATTTTATAGTTGCATGTGCTTCGACTGGAAGACTTAAATTCGAGCGCAATTTCAGCAACTCAGATATATTCACCGAAACATTAAGTCGCTTTGGATAAAGGAGTCTGCTAAATAAATACAAACGTAGTGACCTCCTGCATCTTTATTGTACCAGGACGTTTACGGGAATAATCATTCAGGAGTTTTTATTTTTAAAAGGAAGGATAAAAATGAAATAAAATAGTTCTTATTGTGATTTAAGAGGTTTAAACTTCTTCCCGTCACGCTGAATTGAACCAATTGAGAACTTTAGCAGGAAGTGTGGCTGTAAAATAGTGGGTTTGGCTATAGAGTGTGGGGTGGGGGGGTATGTTAGCACATGTCTGAGGGGAATGAAGATTGCAACTGCATTAAAGGTCACAAGGGGGCAGCATTGTCAAGTGCAAGATATTGTGCTCACTCCGAGTGGTAATGGGTAGGTTGTGAGGACGGTGCCATAACAACCAGACAAGAGCTTGAGGGAGGGGGACACATAATAGTGTGTGGGCATAGCAGCGTTATGGACTCTGGGTGGTAGTTGTTTAAATCTTAGCTGTTATACACCTGAGTGATGTTCTTACGATCTGAAGGTGGCCTGCTGGCTCAATGGCTAGAACATCAGGAAGCAGAAGTCTCCTGGTTCGAATCCCAGCCCAGCCACCAGGTGTGTCCTTGAGCACGACACCCAGTGCCAGCTCCCTGTAACACACGTGTGAAATGTAAGTCACTTTGGATAAAAGCATCTGCCAAATGCATAAATGTAAATGAATGGTTTTCTCCAGCCACATAGCAAATGCACGTGTTCATCCTGTTTTCTAATGACTGGGCTATTTGTTTCGCAGATGCACTCAGTAGACTATAAGCAGACCACACCGATCCATATGAGTCCACTCTGCAACAGTGAAATCCACACTGGACCTTTGTGGATCAAAGATGACATTGGATTTGTTTGTGTGCCTTTGGATTGACCAAATTTAGTCATCTCCAAGCATTTCAGTAGTAATGGTGATGACTTGTGGCTGTTATTTAGTTTGTTACAAGTGACCTTTTGGAATCCATTTTGTCTCTTGTTAAGATTTCATCTGTGCACTATTGCAACACAAGCCTCCGTTTCCATTTGAAATACAATGCCCTTTCCTAACCTGACCGTATTCTCACTTTTTTAACCTATCAGGGTTGACCAGGACTACATGGCTCAGAACGACCAAACGAAGAGGAGAAAGGAGAAGAAAGCAAGATCCTCATTCAGAACCAGGCTAGGCCAGTCACCAGCTCCACTGCAGAAAAAGCTCATTCAGAATCAGGCTGGACCGGTCAACGGTGACTCAGTAAGGTTGGTGCCTCACATTTTGGTCTCTTTGTGTTTTGTAGGAAGGCAGAACAGAATTTAAGATGTTTGTTGTGAGCAGGCTGTTGGTAGGTTGTACTGTACTCTGTCTGCTGATGGCAGCAGAAGTGGTCTGTCCCTTAGTGTGCTTTCATGTGGGTGTTGACATAGAAGAAGGAGAGAAAGGGCCAGGTGCGGCAGCGAAACAGGGCAGAACGGCTCAACACAGAGTGAAGAGACACTGAATAGCAGGAGACCGCTGTGCTTTATTCATGAGGCCAAGCTACCAAAGGGGAAGTTCTGCGGGCAGCTATACAGAGCCCTTTGTTTGAATGAACTAATTCAACGTGTGATGTTCCTTGTGAGACCCCCTTCCCACAACACCCTTTTGTGCTTCTCCGATCGACTCTCTGGACAGATAGCTCGGGTGTGCATCTATGTAGGTAAGCAGAAGTGTACCTGCTGTAGCTTGAATATTATCCTCCAGAGCAGTGATCAGCAACCTTTTTTAAGCCAAGATCACTTTTCACATGGGACTAAAAGCAAAGATCTATGCTTTAAAGCTTAAGAAATAAAAATTCAAAAGGTCAAATACTGAATAACACTGTCTTTTACCAGAACATTTTGACCATAAATGTAATAATTGACATGCAAACATAGAACATACAATAGTGAAAGCTCACATGCAAATTATTATTATTATTATTATTTGTTTAATAAGTTTCCATTGCACAAAAGTGAATCATCAATCTTAGGAAGGATTGCTAAGCAGTAAATAAGTCAGTCTTGACTGGGCCTGTGCACTGTATTCCTGGGCCTGTGCACTGCATTCCTGGGCCTGTGCACTGTATTCCTGGGCCTGTGCACTGTATTCCTGGGCCTGTGCACTGCATTCCTGGGCCTGTGCACTGCATTCCTGGGCCTGTGCACTGTATTCAAATCCCTATTAATGATACATTTTCACTTACTCAGTGTAATGAATGAATGTTAGTTTATTTGACAGGGACATTGTACGTTAATTCACATACCTGTAAATGCACCAGAATTAGCCAAACGGCAATTTTTCATCTGCAATCCGTGAACAGAAAAGTGTTACCCTAAAAACCATAACAATAACACTACATTATAAACATCAAATCATAAAGCTACAAGACATATACAGTATTAATACATGCACAGATAAAATATATCAAACAAACATTTAAAACACCCATGTAACGTCGCAGAGAGGCCAGGATACATTAATTGTGTTAATGTCTGATTGCTGATGAGCCAATTCCTCAGATTAATTTTAAACATGTTATGAGTCCAGTTCTCGGATGCTCGCTGGGACAGAGTTCCATTCTTGTGCTGCTTTAACTTTAATTTGACAATTGACTGAATGTCCTTTTCCCGAGTGGAACAGTGCAGTCCCTCGTCCTGCACCCCCTGTATGTCGGGATGGAGTAGCTCTTATGTTTACAAAATGTCCGAGTTGAGGAGAAGACAGCCCATGGATAATTTTTTAACACAAATTTACATGGGTAATCATATTATCTCAAGTTAAAAGTTTGTATTTCTCTAATATCCTACAGGGATGACAACACAGTGGCTTTCTGTCGACTATTTTCAAAGTTTGCTTGTACAGAGACTCTAACAATTTCAATGTAAAAGAGCTTGTATGTGACCAAGTGGTTAAACAGTACTTAATATGTGCCAATAGCATGGCATGCTTATATACTATTTTTTAAATTTACTTTTTATTTATTTATTTATTTATTCAACAGGGACACTGTACAATACATATATTACACAGAGCAGAGACAGCTAAAAGCTCATTTTCATGTGTGGTCCCTGGGCAGAGGCAAAATGACAGCAGGTAACAGTGCATCCAGCAGCCCATAAAACCACCCATATCCAAACAAAT
>JABJVR010047211.1:0-28550 GCA_025773905.1 Chitala chitala | reverse complement strand
TATACAAATTAAACATTAATAGTTAAATTTGGCAATTTGATACAGTTTTTTTATTTTTTGTTATTTTTAGTACATTTATTTTCCTTCAAAATTTTTAAAAAAAAAAAAAAAAAAAAAAAAAGAAAAGAAACAGGTGCACATATACAGATATTACAGTGCAAAGCATAGCAGAATTCATATTTTAATCATTCAGTGTTGCTTACCAGTCAACAAAAAATTCTAAAAAGCCTTCATCTGGGACCATTGGTCTTGGTTTCCCAATCTCTGCTTTAATTCCCACCAAGATATCTGCATACCCCTGTGGGAAAACATGTAAATCTGTTTAAAAAGATTTCATTTTCGCCACATTTTCATCAGGGTAGCGTTATGACTTAAATTACTCATTAATAATATCCACAGGCTTTAATAATCGGGTCTCCACTGGAAAACATGTAACGAATACTGTAATTCTATATCGAAGGATTTCCTGTGAGAACCAGGACATGTACAAAATTCCTGCTTACCAGCTTCACTCTGGCAGAACCGTCTGTATTTGATACTACGTCTGTTTCAATTTCCATATGGCGGTAATCCTCACAACCACGTCCATCAACCCTTAAATCATCCTAATACACACAAAAGAGAGAAATAGCAAATGCACAGTAATTCTATGGCACAATAAATCGCATTGGTCATGTACAATTCACTAAGCTAAACAGCTCATATTACATATATTCGGATATAGGTGATTAACAGACATAGACACATTCACTTCTATGTACTAATACCGCGTGTAGATTGTTTATCAAGCGAATCGTGTGCCACATACCGCTCTGAATTGATGAAGAGGTACTAAGATAACAAAAAGTTAAAACCATGATTTACTACCAAAATCTGATCAAACATTTAAACAAAATGGCAAACATATGACATACAACTATAAATGAAATTAAATACCCGCACTCCATGCATTATATAAACCTTCTCGGCTTCGCACACTTGTACAGTAGCCATGTTTTAATTTTGTTGCGTCATCAAACCGCGACGCAGCATTGATTATTATTACTACTACAAATGTTTTATGCACGGAAGATCCGATGCTGTGCTGTACCGTTTTGTGGCTTTGCCCGTTTAGTTATAATCATTGAAATATAGTTACACTCATGGCCGTTATGATTAACGAATAAACTGACATTTTTCGTTTGTCTGTTTTAACACTAGTGTGATAATTAAAATATGAAGATATGAAACAACTGAACCGTGGCCTCAGTGATTAGGCAAATATCAATATTATGTTACCCAACTCGCATAAGAGCATATATAATTTTAGCCTATATATATGCAGTTAGATTGATGGCGTACGCTTGAAAATACTGTGTTGCTGCCTAAGATCCGTGTATTTTTTGAGTTACGCCACGTCTTACGTGTTTCTCTACAATATCCAGCCTTTAAAAAAACTGTGGTTTTGAATATGTTTTTCTCGCATTAATATAACTTTCGTTACATAAAAAACGCTGACGCCCAGTTATTCAGCAGCTAATAATAAACGCAAAGGGTGCTCCGGGAATTAGTGACCTGGCAAAGGGACGCTGGAGGGAGTCCTGCCGCTGCAAACGCAACACGCTTCCTGCTCCTCCTTTGTTCGGTTGGGCAGAACAGTCCGGCAGACGCTCCTGAGGCCGCACAGAGCATCAACACTTCACGGCAAAATTAACCCCGAACAACCTTACGCTTCAAGTGCTTGTGGGTTCAAGACACACGCTGGAGGTGTTTTATATGACTGCTGCGGTCCCGGGAGTTTTCACACAGAGCCTTGAGGCGTTTGTGGCACACAAGGCGGAGGAAAGGTTAACGGTTTGAGCAAATAAAAGGAGTGACAAAATACCGGCACTGGCGACAAGCACAAGCGGCTGTCATCTGTGACCAAAGGTGAGCGGCAGCCAAATATCTCATTTAAACGCATTGTAAAACCAAATCCCGCTAATAAATAACCGGAAAAAACAGTTTGGTTTAAACCATGTCTCTAACTGTAAATGCGGTCAGTTACCTGACTACCTGAACACGCCTGGCTGATTAACCACAGTTTGGCCATGGTGGTGTGTACATGCATTTAGCCTGCATGCTACTGCTAGCTTCATGTTGTTTTGCTCCGTGAATGAGGGGAGAAACATTAAAGAAAATAGTTTTGTGATATGATTGTATTTGCCTGCAAGAAACAGTGGCGCAGTTCGGATAGAAGCATTCTTTATTGTTATCTTTAGAAATTGAACTCCCTTGATGTTAAGCAGTTTGTCTTGTTATGCATGATTTGAAATATGGCTATTTGGTTGTAGAACAATAGCTAGTATTGATTTGACCAGGCTGTGGAGCTGGCATGTTAATCAAATGCGCGCTTTCCATATATATTACGCTACCCAGACGTATGACAGCAATGTAGGGTGTAATAACTGGAAAATGTGATCCATCAGGATATAAAGTAGAATAATACAATCGTAATTTTAAACAGCCATAGCGTTTAAATTTATCTCATGGACAGCATTTTTTACATAGAAGTTGCGGATTAACTCCCGTAAATTGGCTTAATGCATTTATGTATAGAAACAACAAACAATAAAAGAATTGGTGTTTCTACACATTACTTCATTGGCCAGACAATTCAGACATGTGATCCTGTGTACGCTCTTGCCTTGAAGATTTTTTATTTATTTGTTTGCGTGTTTCTAAGTGCTTCGAAGCATTCAGATGTATGGCAGTTTGCAAGTGGCAAATCTTTGATTGTTTCCGACAGTTCCGTTAGAAAGAACGCCTGACCCTCAAAGGGCACAGGATCAGACTTTGCGGACGACTGGTGCAGCGACGCTGGACTGAGTCCAGGACAGTGTCATGCAAAGCACCGTTCCCTTTCTGGGCCTTTGCACCACAGCTTCATGTTTTATTCATAGACTCATACTTTGTGCTCCCCTGCACAATTTGTGCCACCATTTTAGCCTAATTACAATGAGCAGAACAGTACTGATTGTGTGTCTTGTCAGAACTAATTGACAGTTGCATTATAAGGCAAGCCACTGTATTCCATCTGAATACAGGTGGATGCTGCAATGAATTGCCATGAAAACATTAGCAGGTGCCTAGCAGCTACAGGTTGTCAGCTGAAGTATTACACATCTGCTAATTAACAGCTATATAACGAGGTCAGGTGTATTTAGGCCTAGAAACTTTGATGGAGTGTTTAATTACAGAAGGTGAGCTTTCTGCTACGAGGTCCCGTGGTATGACAGATGAACCACATGTGTCCTCGCATCTCAGACCAATGCTGCTGTGGCAATGGCATGTAGTGTCACAATAGACAGAAAACCAACAAACATTTCAATACAGAAAGGGACCTTGAAGTTGTGCAGTGTAACAGTGACTTTTCTGCTTAATGACGACACATTTCTGACCAGATCATCAGCTTAGATGGTGTTAAACCTCAGCCTGACTGCTGCCCTTAGCTCATGTCTTCATTCTTTTTATTTCAATATATTTCATAGGGTTCAGGTTATTATTGCTTGCATTCTGATCAGATTGGCTGACATGTTATACTTCATCATGCACTTTAATTTCACTCAGGTTTTCATTCTGCTTAATGACTGGAGTGCTGCTGTAATGGAACAAACTTATGTGGCTTGTCTGTGGTCTTCCACAAGACCACGAAAATGGCACAGTCATTCAGATGCAGGAAATAGAATGACCAATTTGAGTGTCATAAAATGAAATGTCCTGTTGTTAGACTCGTGTGTTACTTTGTTACTGGTATGTTCAGATGAAAGTCATTGGAAGATGGATAAAATCTCAAAAAAGCCCTATGCAGTGGAATAATTTGCTTCCAGAGAGCAGATGTAAATACTGTGTTTGCATGAGGATTTGCAAACTTTTCGCTTTCTCCCTCTGTGCCTTTCTGTCTCAGTCTTTAGTAATTACAATCACTGCTGTAAAGCCATAGAACTCTGGCAGACTGGGAGATGCAGGTCACTGGATCAGATTTCAGGAAATGGATTTATGGCATGCCCTGATAAGGGTACTTAGCCCTGCTTGTTTATACTACGCACCTAGTTTCATGTTTTGGGAAACCACAAGCTCTTCAGTAACAATAGCACCTTCAGTGCAAGCTTTGCTAAAATAATGGCAACAGGTTGGACATGCCTGAGTTAAACGCTACACTCCAAATTCCAAATCCATTTCAAAGAGGGAATTTAGACCTTGAGTGGACCTTGTAGTTGGTTTGTACCTGTTAGGTTACTGTATATAGACTTGACTACCAATGAGTTTCCTTCTGGGGTGTTTACACACAATAAACTCAGTGTACAAGTTGTCATGACTGAATTTCTGTGGCGATGGTGCCCTCTGCTTTAAAATTAACATAAATTATATTTTTACTGTATTTTACGTTCTGTTCCACCTTTTCTATAGCACTTCCTACCCAAAAGATGTAGTTCTGCCCACGTCAAAGCTGTGAAGAAAAGAAATTAACTGTCTGGTTAGTGTTCAGTGACTGTGTGGTGTAGTTAACCCCTTCAATCTCAAATTATTTCTACTTATTTTTTCCAGATAAATCTTGTCTTTTTCAAATAAAAAAAAATATTACTGAAATGAGTTGGAATTTGAGCCTACGGAGGGTTGGTACACCATAGGTTGCCTGGGATAGTGTGCAGACCACCCATGACCCTGAAGAAGATAAGTGCTTGGGTAATGAACGAATGAATGAATGGATGGATGGATAAATAAAATGTTTATGCCAAAGTGTGTCTTATATCTGTCACAGTAGACACAGGGTCTGAAGGGGTCAAGGGAAATTTTCTGTTCTTCTGACAAATTGTTTACTGGGTCTAACACAAAGTAAATGAGCCTTTCGCTTTAGATGTAAGAATTAATTAGTGCTAGAAATGTACACAGCCACGTGTTATTGCAGTATAACCAGCTGATACTGAGGCACCTGTTTGGCCATCTTACTCACCTTACAGTCAGGGTTTCATGAGTTCTGTGCTGTCTGTCTGACTGCATCCTCCTGTTTGAATGTCTGCCTTATGTGAAAGACGTGAAGGTTTGGCTCTTGAGCATCTACTCACTTCCTTGTTTGCACACAGACTGCTGAGTCATTTCTGTGCTTTGCCCACCCTCACCCTTTCCCAGAATTCCAATGGAGCGGCCGTGCTAGAATGCGGAGCCCGGCAGCCCAGCGCTGCAGGGACATTGAAAGGCAGGCCGCCGACCTGCAGCCTGAGCAGTGCAACCCCCCGCTGTTGTGGCGCAGCCCCCCCACCACCATGTGGTTTATTCGGGATGGGTGTGGCATCGCATGCAGCATCATCACCTGGCTGCTGGTCTTCTATGCCGAGTTCGTCGTGATCTTTGTCATGCTGGTGCCTGCCAAGAGCCTGGCCTACAGCCTGATCAATGGCAGCCTCTTCAATTGGCTGGCCTTCCTCGCCCTAGCCTCCCACTTCAGGGCAATGTGCACTGACCCGGTAAGTGGGGAGTGGGGGCTGGTCAGAAAGTTCTTGTGGTGTTCTAACACAAGCTCATCTCCTCTGGCTTCCTCCGTAAACTGTATGATAGGGTTGACATTCTTGTTTCCTTATTAGTACTGATAATACCGTGTTTCAGCTATTGAACAGCTGTGTGGGAATTAACCAGTTAAAGAACATTTGTCGGCAGGTGTTTTATCTTAGAATTTGTGCTAAGAGGCATACAGGTCATGTAGTGATAGTCATTTAGTATTGCACAAAGGGGTCGTGTTTTAGAAATAGTTTCATTGTAGCTAGCTAAGAATGCATGTTTTTCTTTCTACAAAGAGATCGATGATGTTGCCCCATAATTTGTCCCCTTTCCTGTTTTTGTAGGGTGCTGTGCCCAAGGGCAATGCCACAAAAGAGTTCATAGAGAGCCTGCAGTTGAAGCCAGGCCAGGTGGTTTATAAGTGTCCTAAGTGTTGCAGCATCAAGCCAGACAGAGCACACCACTGCAGGTAAAACACTGTAAAGGCACCCTCTTTCCACTGACAGCGCTGCCGGTAAAAAACACTGTAAAAACCTCCCTTTCTCAACAGCAGTGCAGAGGTAAAACTGGTAACTATCCCTGCCTCCCTCTGACACCACTGCAGTTACCTCCGTAATGACCCTCAAACATCGCTGCAGGTAAAATGCTGTAATGTCACCCCTAGCACCATTGCAGGTAAAATGCTGTAATAATAAAAAAACATACCAAACTCCCACAGCATTATGGGTAAATCCCATACTTGACCCCCAAAGGATTACAAGTACATCCCATGCCAAACCCTTGACAGCACAGCAGATAAACCCCATACCTGCCTCCTTCATCATTGCAGAGATACAGTTGAAATGTCCCCCACCCCACCCCACCCCACTCCAGCACTAGGGCAGTGCAGGTAAGAGGTTTTTGTGAAGTTGTCTCTGCTGCATTAAGTGGAGACAGGATGGAGCAGAACTGGCTGTTAAACATTTGGCTCTGTTAACACAATAAATTCAGAACAGTGCGAGTTATGTGCCCAGTCTGAGTGAGGTACCAGCCCGGCACTGGAAGGGTGCGACTGCTGACGTTTGCTGTACTTTTATCAGGATGACTCAGCGATGCGCTCTTACTCAGAGAGCGTGTGTGGTGCGTGCTGCACTCACACTGCAGCAGGTAGCATTGCCGGCAGCCCTTGCCAGCACTGCCGCTGTATCATGCAGCATGTTTACTGTTACAGAGGCAGCGAGGGTGACGGGGCGGCTGATGAACCCAGTCCTGCAGCCAGGCTGTTAGCGATGAACAGGTCCAGGGCTCCAAGGCTGGACATTTCACTGACTGCTGTTATTGTGGTGATAAAGATGTGTCAAAGGCAGCAACAGACATAGGTGTGGATGAGGTATTAACATAAAGCTTTGGCCTAATGTGGCTCAGACTGCCACTCTCTGTGTACTTGCATGCTGTGTCATTCACATGTGCCAGTGTAATGACCTCGCAGTTGGAATCATTGGGGTCCGCATGCAGAATCAGAACGTAACATGTTTCAGCTTTGTCCTCTCCGTTTCTGTGCTAGTTAGAGCTTAAGTGGCTTAGAGGACGGGTTCAGCTAGGTGTCTGACACATTAACTCGCAGGGGGTCTGCGTTGGCCTCTAATGCAAAGTGAACACCACCTAAGCTGGAGTTGCCATGGAGAAGAGTGACTTTAAATTGGGGTGGCTAGTTCTTAGTCTCATGTACACATGCACATGCACACACCGCTGATGTGTACCACCTTTTATCTCCTTGGCAGCGTCTGTAAACGATGCATTCGGAAGATGGACCACCACTGTCCCTGGGTCAATAACTGTGTTGGGGAAAACAACCAGAAGTATTTTGTGCTGTTCACAGTGAGTGTTGTCAAGCAACCCAGCCCCCTCCCATCTTTGTCATATAAACCTGTAAGCCTCCTGCTGTTAAGGACAAGGCCCCACACACTACACACATGCACAGGTGCTTCCTTCTGTATTACACACATACAAAGCTGCACACTACTTGTAAAGACTGCATGCGCTCACACACCCAGCGCACATTTAACAGTTTCACACTGTTAACAGCAAAGCTTGTCCAGTGTACATAAATGGAGCTTGTGTGTGTGTGGAGATGCAGTGATCCATCTGACTCTTTCAGATGTACATCGCTCTCATCTCGCTGCACTCTCTGGTGATGGTTGCCTTCCACTTCCTGTACTGCTTCGAGGAGGACTGGACCAGTAAGTGGCCACTTTAGCTCAGCATGCCATGTTTGTGTAAACATGTGGCTGCCGTGACCCGGTCAGCAAGACCGCCATTGCTTTTGTCACCTGCAGGTCCCCAGGTCGTGTCTCTCTCTATTTCCTGTCCTGCTTTGCAGGAACTCTTATCATCAAATGTTCCCACTTGATGGATATGATACACTTGCTAGCTCACACAAACTAACATTCATGCTGAAAAGTATGGTATGGTATTTTTGTAGATTATAGACATGTACACATTTAAATTGGTTTTTGCTCATGAATTGAAACAAGATGATAGTAATATTACTAAATGTCTGTGGTAACTTTATACAGTCAGTAAAGTGAGTAAACGTGACTGCTAGTTTTTTGATTGGTCAAAATGCACTTCATTATACGTTCATTATACAGTTGCTAGTGTATGATGTGAAAGCTATGAAATGTTGAAAGTGATGCATATCTGTTGCCATGGCAATAAAAATCTCTATCACACAGGCAGCTGTTTGAGTATAAGTAGCTGTTTATTTTTCCTACTTGTCCATTAGTGGGTTACGTTTGTTCACAGAGATTTCTGAAAGACACATTCTATAAATGTCACAGAAGAATAAATGAAACAGTACATCAGATTGTTATGTAAGGGAGCCCGTTAGAAGGCTGTCGCATCCACTTGCGATGTGTTTTGAAAGGAATCTTTAGGCACATGCTGGAGGTGTTCTGGACCCAGGAGATGTGAGTGTCCTTCTCAGTGCCTGTGTGAAATTGGCTTTCATCCTACTTCACAGCTTGTGCCACAGGCAGCACTGAAGCTGCGCTCACCAGAACTTGCAGCAATGGTTAGATGTGGTACCACCTGCTTCTGTCGCCTGAAGGGAGAAGCTGTTTTCCTTGTGTCAGGTTTAATGGTTGTCCTTTATACTGGTTTGCTTCTGGGATTTTTATCAAGCATTGTAGGGTCTAAAACATCAGAAGAATATATTATTCTTATAGCCATTTTAGGTGCACACTGCAGATTTTTTTGCAGTCAGCTTCTCTGCTTCTGGGTGGATCACTGTTTTAACGTTTCTACTGCCTTCAGAACCAAAGGGTTAGTAACTGAAAAATGTTTGCCACCTTAGACTGAAATTAAACATGGGTCCTGACAGGAGCTGAACATTTTGTCAGCTGGCTAATCCCTTCTTTCTTAAAATTTAGAGTGCATCGCTGTGTGTGTACGAGTTCAGTTATATCCGCTTGGTGGCACAGTTCTTAGGTCCACTGTAGTGTGATTTGAGAACAGTGACCAGTGAGACCAGCAGCCATGGACCAGTTCTTAAGAGCGACACATAGAGCAGTAAAATCAGCCTGTGGAACTGAGACATCTGGGACAGTGTGCTCTCTGGCACCCTTCGTTGTAAATGTCTGTGTCTTCCCCTTTCCCAGAATGCAGTACCTTTTCGCCTCCAGCGACCGTCATCCTGCTCATCCTCTTGTGTTTCGAGGGACTCCTTTTCCTCATTTTTACATCCGTGATGTTTGGGACCCAAGTGCATTCTATCTGTACTGATGAAACAGTAAGTGACACCCCCCCCCCCACCACCACCCGAATTTCCTCCTTTGCTATGACCTCATGACATTTCTCTTTTGACCTTACCCCTTTCCCTAACATCTTAACCCCACATGACACATTTTTCTTAACTTTTTGCCTACACAGTCTATGGTCAAGGTGATGTCAGAGTCTGTTTTAAGGCAGAGATGAATGATGGGAAAATCTGTTCTCACTTTGACTCCATGAGACGCCTGTCATCAATGAAGGTCACCTATTTACCTAAACACCTGTAAGGAGTAACATTTGCTGGCCTGTAAGGTTTTGATGGTTGACTAGTGTTGCTTCTCAGTGTCTGTAAATGCTGTATAGTATCAGCCCACATAATACTGTATGAAATTGCTGAATAAACTGTTGAAATGTAAAGTAGTAAATCATGCAAGCATTGATGTAGGAAGTGTATACTTGTAATAGTGTGTACTTTATCCAGTGACTTCTTGAAAGACATGTTTGAGCTCTGATTTGAAATCCTATTAGTTAAATGTTTCATATTCTAACAGTTATGAGTGTAGAATGTGGCAATTAGCAGTGGTTCTAGGTGTACGTGTGTGTATGTGTGTGTGTGTGTGTGTGTGTGTGTGTGTGTGTGGGCTCCCGCACAAACATTTGCATCTGTATGTAGGCGTTTGTTTGTACGTGCACATGTATGCTGTCTTTTGTGTAAGTACTTTGAGAAAGGTTGATTCTGGAAACTCTGAGATTGTATGAGGCCTGCTTCAGTGCCTATAAGTTCAGCTGCAGGAGGGTGTATGGATTTATGAGGCAAAGCAGCGAAGATGGCCAGACTGACTGACTATTCTGAACTGGTTATGGAACAGTAGCTTCCAGTAATGTCTCAGAGAAGCAGCCAGTGAGAAGACTCATGTTCTATTCTTAAATCATAGACACATTTTACAGTAACTTTCCTGTCCCTGAAAGAAAACCACAAAATCATTCAGACACAATAGGCCCTTTTATAGTTACTGCAGAAATGTGAGGACCATTTTTCAGGCATCCCCTTTACAGGTGCATGTCACCTGTGTGTTTAGCTCAGCAGGTGCCACTTTAATTGGCTGAGGAGCATGTGGTTTGCTTTAATGAACCTTCCCTTAGATGCAGCAGGTGTGCAGGAGTTGAACCTGCTTAATTAAACATCCAGCTGTGTACGTCTTATTGCCCTCTGCACCTGTGTGGTGATGATGTCTAAATTGCCTTTCAGCTTCCTGTTGTTCTGGTTTTCCATTCACTCAGTACAATGCTGACATTTTTGTGTTGCTCTTACTGAACTTAATGAATGGACGAGATTACCTTGTCACCAGTACCTGACAAGATGGGAACCAGCGAGATGAAGAATTCGTCGGTCACATTCCTGTTGAAGGCACAGATGAGACGCGCTGTCACTACAGCCTCCTCCATAGCTCTGGCCCTCTCAGCAACAGGGCAGCGTGGTTGTCTGTGTGTCTGTCAGTGAGACACAGGGCAGCCTGTCTATCTCAGTCATCAAGCCACATGGCAGCGTGTCTGTACTGTCTGTCTGTCAGCAATACACGGGGCAGTGTGTCTGTCTCTCTGTCTGTCAGTGAGCCATATGGCAGTATGTCTGTCAGTCAGTCAGCGAGACACGGATCATTGTGTCTGTCATGAGTAGCAAGTCTTGGAGGACTCATACTTCCATGTAGAATTTGTAATACTGCCCTCTTGTGGAACTGTTACTCTGAGCTCTGTAGCATTTAAGTTAATAGTAGCAGTGTTCTCTTACAGCAAGTACTGTAGCTTTTGTGGTTATGACTCAAGAAGTAAAGGCTTCCATTTTAATGTAACATATTGGTTCTGTTTTGTGCCGATACTGTGGTGTTTGCCTTCTTAAATCTGCCTTCTGTTTTTAATCTGTTTCAGTTATAAATGTTTTTGTACTCTAGACATTAAAAACTCTTTAAATAATTAAAAACACAGCAGTAGATTTATATTGATGAACAAACAGAATTTCATATACATACACACAACTTGGAATATTTTCTCAGTATGTTTAATCCCACTGTTAGACTGCAGTTGTACATAATATGCGTTTTGATAACAGTAAAGGGTTAGTGCCTCTGATCGTCTGTGAATTATGTTGTCACTGTGACATCACTTAGTCTGAAAAGTTGAGGTTGTGATGTTGTTTTTCATCCCAAATGTGCTTGTGAATGAAACCCATATTGAGGTTCTTGTTTCTCTTATGCTATATAATGCATCGGTGGTTTTGTTTTTTCCCCTGTAACTTTAGGGCAGGTGTCAGCAGAGGTGCTGGGCACCTACCGCAAAATGTGCTAACAAAGCTGGGTGTTTCCGCTGAAGCAGTTGCACTGATGTTAGTGGCTGGAGATTTAGTTTGACATCCCTGGATTGTTTGTGTGCCCATTTGAAATGAATGTTTAATACCTAAGCCTACAGGAAGGCCATTGACAGTGTAACCTGATGCTGTTTAGAGCAGAACAGTAGCTGTTGTATAGATAGCAACCAAACCACCTGGAGCGGGATAGTCAGTCAGTGCACAAGGGATCCTTCCCTTTCCATAGCAATTTAATCAAGAAATACCTTTTAAGTTACAACCCTTATTTATATCTATTTATACTTTGGGTTATAAAACAACCATTTGAAAACCCAATTTCAAAAATTAAGAAAGATCTGATGTAACCTGACACTATTTTAAGGATTTTTTTTTTTTCTTGACATCCAGTGGTTGTCCAGTAATATGGAGTTTTGTGGTACTCTTAGCTAATCAGTACTGAGGCTATGAAAAGGTTCTCCATAATGGACTAGCTTGACAGGGTTCTCCGTAATGTGGTGATTGTTGATGACTATCCCATGACTCCTTTGTACTGAAACCTTGGTTGTTTCTCATTGTTTCCAGGGCATAGAGCAGTTGAAAAAGGAAGAGAGAAGATGGGCTAAAAAAACTAAGTGGATGAACATGAAGGCGGTGTTTGGACACCCCTTCTCTATAGCCTGGCTTAGCCCTTTTGCCACGCCTGACCATGGGAAGGCCGACCCATACCAGTATGTGGTCTGAGGGGCGGAGCCAGCCCCACACCACCTGGTAGCCCCTCCCCCCACCTTCGTCCATGTGTTCAGAGACAGAATTGTGTGGGCACTGTTGAACAGCAATGCCAAACCTGATTGTAACCCACATTCAGACTCTTCTTCTGCCACTTTGTTTATTTTGTGAATGTGTTCTCTAGTCATACTCTCTGGACACAGCTGCAGACAGATTACTTTTTTTTTTTTTTTTTAAACTCTTTCCCTAATACTCTCCTGTATTAACACTGGTCTTTCTCTTATCTAAGGGGAACAAAAAAAGTCAAAATAAAAATTCGTATTTCCTTATTCCTTATGAAATCCAGTTGTTAACTGATGGTTGTAACACGGTATGCCATATACAAATCCTGCGCTCAGACAGCTGTATGGTGTTAAACTGCTCATGAGAATTATGATGTGGAGTGGCACGGTACAGAACCTTCTCTGATAGGTGGTAACAGTCACATGACATGACATGGCATTCAATAGTTTGAATATGTCAGAGCTCACAAGAAATAAGTGCCGGTCTTCTCTGTGGTAACTGTATTGTGTCAGTAGCAGTGTGTTTTTAACATCACTGCCTGATGAAAAGACCTGGCATCTTTTACTAGAAGACAAAGTGGCTTCATTCCCTCTGTCAGTCAGAATCAGGTCATTTTAAATCAGTCAGTATATGCATGTTTTTTGCCATGGCTCTCTGTGGATTTAATGTGAGCTGTTCCTACTAGTGAAGATGTTCTACCAGTGGCAAGAGCCAAGCATCGCAGAACCTGCTACTCTTTCATTACGGATTTATTTTGCGGCTTTTGTGTAACAACAACAACAACAACAACAAAAAGAATTGAGGGTGTGAGCTGTAGAAGTGAGCCTTGCTGCTAGCCTGCTTTGTGTGAGGGAGCTGGACTTCAGATCCTTGATCAGGGAAGTGACAACTGATCTAGAGTCTGTGTTCTGGAGTTTGCTCACTGTACAGAACCATAGTCTATACCTGAAGTTTAACACTAGATGCCCCCACCAGAGCAGAAAAATCAGTGACTCCTAAAGGCTTACCTAAACTGGGAAAAAATAGTCAAACCTCATCAGAAAATTATTCAGAAAAGTTGTTTCCATTTTTTCAAAATTGGTCATTTTCATTTGAGAGGTTTTTGCAAGGTCTGAAGCCTTGGTTGGTATACAAGACATGAATTGTGCTACATCAGCCGTCGAGTGTAAACTGCAGCAGTAAATAACTCCAGCCTGCTGATACACACCAGCAGTCAGTGAACCTATTGGTTTAAACAGTGGATAATGCAGTAGTCCACTCTGCAGAAAAGTAATTGTGTGTGGATATGACTTTAGAGTGTGCGTGCGTGCACGGCTCTCTTGGGGCTTTACTTATCAAATGACAACCTAAATCATCGATAACTTCCCTCAGCTTTTCCTCAATGCAGCCGTCTTCCCAGTTAATACAGAGCACTTGAGTAGTAATGGTGTTCAAGTCTAGTGTTGTATATTCAGCGCACAGACAGCTGTTGTCTTCCTGCTGAGTACTGCATGTTGTACTCCTGTAACTTCACCATTGCTCTGTAAATCCAGCATACAGACAGCTGCCGTCTTCCTGCTGCGTACTGCGTGCTGTACTCCTGTAACTTCACCATTGCTCTGTAAAACCAGCGTACAGACAGCTGCCGTCTTCCTGCTGAGTACTGCGTGCTGTACTCCTGTAACTTCACCATTGGTCACCTGACACGTGCCATGCAGTGTTCCCAGTAAGAATTACATATCGTTCTGGTCTGTGTGTGGACTTCCCTGAGGCCTTTGCTGGGCAGCGTTTGGCATAGTGTAGCTTCACGTTTATCTTTACGAGTAAATTAAGAAGGGTCCAGAGAAGTGTGTGTTAAAGCTCTGTTGCCACATTCAGAGACTCATAAGTGTAATATGAACAGGAGTCTAAAGAGTAGAATTCTGCACAGTCTACATTTGAAAATGATTGTGTCTTAGTGAGAATTTTGGATGTTTTGCTTAGTGCAGAGTGATGTGTAGTGTTTTATATAATCATTTGTTTTTGATCAGGTCTACTGTTTCAGTCATTAGACCAGTGTATTAAAAGGCAGTGGTGTTCCTTATGTTTTAAACAAAACTCTCCTCTCTGCTCTGCCCTGAGAATTTTAAAAGACTTTGGTGTTTTAATTGGAGTCATTCCTGAAGTGCAGTACAATGTTAACTATTGATTGTATGGTTTGTATTATTTTGCAAAATAGAAACCTGTTCGTACAATATTTTTTTTGTGCTGCTGATCAGAGCCTACTCAATTTCGATTCCGTAAGGGGGAGATGTAATTTGCAGTGATAGCAGAATACCAGAACCCCTTGGCACCTGCTACAGGCTTGCAGGTCAGTGGTTCTGCCTCTAGGTGGCCCTATGCAACCTTTTTTGTGTAAAGAGAGTCAGCTCGGTAGAATGTTTACCAGTACAGACCTTAAAGGTTTCATGAATAGTACAGAAGAATCACTGAGCTTGGAATAATATATAGACACCTTTATTGGCTGCCCTTTGAAATTAGAAGGTAAATGGAGAGGACCGATATCCCTGCCTTAATTTCTTATTTATTTTTTAATTTTATAAACATGCTTTCCCTAAAAGATTTTCTCCTAACAGCAAGGTTTTCCCCCCTTAAACCTGGCAAACAAAACCTGTTTAAGCCTGATTGGAGTCCAACAACTTTCACACAGGGGAATTCTGGCAACATTTCTGTCTCTACGAATGGCTCACAGACTATACGCTCCAGATATCTATGAGAGAACAGCGTGTTGTGCTGTTTTGCATCTTTCACTTTGAAAGTAAATGCAATAAACCATTTCCTTTCCAATAATGTTTCATTGCTTCCCTCTCCAGTGACCTCAAGGCTTTTCTTCTTGTGTCTGTTTTCTGTTCAGCCAGTGGAAAGTTAGCAGTTGCAGCTACAGGAGATAAGGCATACTCAGTAGATCTGTACAGGAGCACAACACAGAGTTAACTGAGTTGGCCTTGCCTTTTCAGATGACCCAGTATGCATTTGCTGAGCATTGAATATGGATATCTATACACAGTAATGCAGAAATAAATCACACCAACTGGGGAAGTGGGTCCATAAGCTTATCAGGGACAGCCCTTGGTCAGTCTGGGTATGCTTTCTCTATATGGTGCAGGCTGAGGTAAATAATTCCTGTCTGGCAGGCCTTTTCATGTATGTGCTTGTGCCCTGTAATCAGGGATTTGGGCTTTACCTTGATGGTCGTTTGAAGCTCTCGTCAAGGAATCCCATGAATCTTGTGGACGACTTGGTCTCTCAGTTTATGAAAATCCCTGTTTATTCCAGTCATTATGCCTTCCTATCTCTGTTACTCACGCTCTTCCTTTCTCCTCTCTGCGACCTATGGATTGTTGCCTGCCTCTACAGCCTCTTTGTTTTAATAATTTCTTTATTTTGGGATTATATCAATTGTTGCTGCACGGTAGCTAACACACAGCAGCGCTGGTGGCTAACTGCGCTCAGCACCTGGAGCTGATACAGTAGAGAAGGTAAGCTTCAGAAGACAGGCAGGCATTCCATTTGCATGTAATGATTAACAGGAAGTAGATGTAAATAAAATATTTGGCCATGTTGCCCATTTAAGGGTGTCCCATGCTTCTCAGTGTATTGTCTATGTATGTTGCATGGATTATTCATAGTCCTTAGAACATTGTAGGGTGTAGAATATTGCATGAGTGGTAGTTGTTAATAAGGGGGCTCACTTCTGTTTTCCTGCTTTTACCTGCATGCAATTTTTCCCCAAGAAGTATTGCTCTGCCTTTAGCTGCTGCTTATACTTGCATTAGCTGTAGTAAATGTCTTCATGACATGCAGAGGCTTTAAATACCATAATGTTGCATGTTAGTGGGACAAATTTAATTGCTTTCTCATATTCTGATGTCTATTGAAGTTACTACCTTTTATGTAAATCAACATATTTACGAATAGTCCAGTAATTGCTTTCTGGATTTGGATTACGTTTTTGAAAAATAAATACGTGTGGCATTTCTAATATAATATTGTGTAATGAAAGCAGTGATATGAGACAGAGCTTCCCTAGAGAACCCCTAAACGGAGACTTTTGGGAGGTGTCAGGCTGTTCCATTGTGTTGCTCATGGAGGGGTGCACGTGTGTTTGTGTGGCAGGGCATCGAGCGACTGAAGGGGCAGAATCCCACCTGGGAGAAAATGGCTTGCTGGGAGGCATGGCAGACAGCCTTCGGGGGACCTCTATCTCTAGCCTGGCTCAGCCCCTTCTCAGACCTTCGCTGCCGCGGGAGGTCGTCCCCTCGAATCCATGCTGCGCCCCAGGGGACCATCATTCAGGAGGACGTCATCGAGATCCCGCTGGAATACTGACTGCAGCAAGCTGCTAGCAGGTTCCTCTAGTCTGTCTTCTTTTTGGGACAACGAGCATGAATATTTTCTGAGGAACTTCAAAGGAGAGCTGTTCTTTGTACAGGTGTGGACCACGTTCTAGAACGTGTAGTCACACAGTGCAATGTTTACGCTCATCCTTCAGTGATGCTTTCATGGCTAAATATTATTTGACACAGGTTTGATAGGATCTTGTGCAAAAGAAATGAAGTTCAGCACGGCCTTCTGTGTTCTTGAGAACAAATTGAGCAAAGCTGAGTTAGGAGTGTTGCATAATAATTGTTTGTGCACTTTGAACATACGTCTCGTTAATTTTGTTAATATATTGCAAGAGTTGGAGTCTTTATGACTTATGTTCTGTTTGACTTTCTGTTGGACCAAATTCAAGTGGGACTTAAGTCATTAAATATAGAACCAAGAGTGCCTTGTTTTGCTGGGTCCATAATGGGACCATGTTAAATTGGAAAAACACTGTTTTTGCAGTTTGTTGCTAGGTATCATACGTACTTATCTAACATAAGCTTAAATGTCTTGAGTTTACCTTATTGCATGCATGTGCTGTGCATTCACTTAAACTGATCCTCACACCGACGTTCCTCTGCTGCTATGACATGAAGTGCAAACTTAATACTGACCACATCTTCTGGAAAGATGTGCTCCAGGATTAAAGAAAGGTCAGTGTATGAATATACGAGTGTGTTTAATTTCTGTTTGTTACTATTTCGACTTAACAAAGACAGTGGGATTTGGTCTCTGGTAACCGCTGCTCTGTCTGCTCAAGTCTTAAATACTTTAATAAATGTCAATTTTATTACACCTCTGCTCTTTGTTCATGTGGAAGTTTGTGTATGGGCTACTGAAGGCTATAAACTGAGATTGCGTGCGTGTGCATAGTCTTGTCCATAACAGCAGGAGCTATGCAGACTTGTATAACATGGGTGAGCATGTATGTATGAGAGCGTCCGGGCACCCCAGACACTCACAGTAAGCATATGTGTTCGTCGCAGTTTGTACACCCAGTGGAGTGAGCCACTTGGGGCAGACGTGTGTTAGTATGGGGAAATACAAGCCAAAGCAGGAAATGAGTCTGTGATGGAGGGAATAACAGGTGTAATCAGCCCTGCCGGAGGTGGCCCGGAAGAGCGCTGCCCCTGAAGAGCTTTCCTACAAGGCTGCCTCTCAGTCCCACTGGCCCAATTACATCAAACCAAATCCAGGTGAGCTGCTATGTGACTCATCTGTGTGAATGAACACACCGTTCTGCCAGCAGCCTGGAGATGGAAAATGGGCTGAACTTCAGCCATTGTTTCCCAGGACAAAACCCTGTTTCCAAGCAGCCCTCAACTGTGTAACAGCTTTTTCAAAAATAAATTTTTAATGCCGGTCATTCAGTTGTTATATTCTATATTCCAGTTTATAAAGAATGTTTATTGCTTCTGGAATCCTGAGCCATATTTTGTGTTTATCTGTTCAACAAGCACCAGTACAGTGCCATGTGCCATACAATGCATTTTGGTGCGGCATGTGAATGCACATCTTGAAAATGGCCCTTTAAGCTGTCGCCATTTTAACGTAGTTCCTCGCAAGTTAAAATGTCAGTTAAACCACTCAAGAATGTCTCCACACAGCATTAACTGTTTCAGGCACCTGTCAGTGATGTGAAAAAGGCATGTAATGAAAATGACAGGAACAGTACAGGAGACCATCTTTTAGAGTGACACAAATGTAAAATGCTAATGAATGACACAACAAAACTGTCATATGTTTATTCTCCCAAATGATTATCTTGCTCCTTATTTAGTAATAAGGGAGCTGAAATATCATATACTCATTCCAGCATTTGTATTTTTGCATGTGGCATTACAGTTCAGGAAGCACGTTTCAGTTTTATCTGTTCAGTGAAAGCTGCACAGCTAGAATTGTGTTTTTGAAACGTAGCTGTCCAGTTAAACTGCGTACACACAGTGGTAGTCAGCGTGCCTATGAGGCCCTAGGTGCAGAAATGTAGTCCACTGAACCACGACGGGGCTGTCTGTCTGGCCTAGTTGACTAGCTGGTTTACAGGGCTGGCTGTGCATACACACCTTGAACAAACAATTACTGAATCACATTGATTTTCCAAGCTTTGTGTGTCCAGCTGCATATTACGTACTTGCTGTTTGCCCATGATCAAACGTTTCCCAGACGAGGGTAAGAAACAGCATACTGTGGTTTGTTCACTGAACAGTTAGTTTTTTATGTGTTCGTGTTACACACAATGCTGTATTTCATTTAAAATTACATTTTTTTTTGTTTGATTTATGGTTACTATGTATTGAAGTATCCTTTACCTACCCTTACATTAAAATCCTAAGAAATACATTCACACACCTTTGGTGAGCTGTATTTTTATATTTTTGCAAGAGACTGATAGAGCTGGCTAAGATTCAGTGAGCGTTACCATCCACATCACTCACCAGTGACACCCTGATCTTTAGAATGTGCCATATCGGGTACCTAACTCTCAATAGCAATGGTCCCTTCGGCAGTAATCCCACTGATCTGGCTGGAATTAACCCTGGCAACGATCTTGCGCCGTCCGGTCCGGATAGGGGTGCAGATGATCTTGGAACGGAAGATCTTGCCAACACCGATGTCCCTGCAGAGTGTGGAGGTCATACTCTTTAAGTGCCCTGTCAGCAGTGCTTGGAGAGAGCTGAACACACTGTACTCCAGTGATTTACACTAGGACTTTCTATCTTTCTTCACAATCAGTCATTTAACACACACTGATTTAAGTAAATATTAATGCTATGTCTTTTTCTTACAAAGTTCCAATTTTTTTTTGTTTAATCTAAAATGATTTACCATTTCTTACACAATAGCATAGTTGTTGAATAATGTGGGAAAAATATTAAAATACTGGTCAATGTGGGTAAGTAAATGAAAATATACGATTGAATACCAAGTAGAATAAGAGCTAAATGTGTGAGATTTATATGTGCAGAAGTGTTTAAAAACCCAGCTTTCAAGATCTTTGGATTCAAAAATTGTATACATGCAGGAAAACAATAGTAAATCGACTATTAAGACCCAGTACATCTGAGAACTTATACAAACTGGAGGTTTATGCTAAAATAAACAGCTGTCAAGAACTCTAGTGTAAAACAGCCTGAACTATCAATGGTGTGGCTTGAGATCATAACGTTTGTTGAGTCATCACACACTACCATGCTGGAAAACATAGTTAATCACACTATGTTTTCATAAGCCAGTTGTCTCGTTAGTCAATTTACATACAAACTTACAAATGAATCACTGTACAAGAAGAGACTTCGACTGTGAATCCGTCAATTTTAGCATGACATATGTATAATTTATGATATGCAGATTGTAAATAACATGTTCGCTTTCTATTTAGAGTAGGTATAACCTTAGCTATACTCTTAGCGTTATATAACTAGCAAATAAATGGGGATAATTTCAGTCCTTATCAGTTCATTAATACTGATTCACAAAGACAAGGGCAATACAAACAGAACAAAGAAACAGTTTCTTCCTCACGAAGAATGATGCAGACTTAGACTAAGCTGCCCAGTTAAGAATCACTGCCTGTCACTGATATCAGCACTCAAAATTTGGCCAATACTTATTTGTTACTAAATGAAACAAATTAGTTAAATAATAAACATATACAGGTCTTTAAAAGGTGTTAAATGTTACATTCCTCTACAGTGCTGAATTCTGAAATGAACCAGTAGTGTCCCCTGGCCATTTCTGTGCTTTCCGTACCCCTGGTTAAAAGTGGCCAGTTTGAAGAGGCCCAGGCCCTCCACCAGCAGCTTACAGTTCTCCAGGACTACGGCCGTGGTGTTCTTGAAAGTAAAGGTGCATGTGAAAGAGTCACCCAACTTCCCTGTGGGTGGCATCTGCAAAAAAAAAGAACACCTTTGAAATACCTTAACAAAAGAGCACTATAATGACTACAATGGAATTAAAGATAATGGCGTGTCTGAAATCTGTGCTGACCAAGGATGAAAACATCAAGGATGAAATTATCTTAGATACACTCGCTGAGATGGTGTATTCCGTTTCAAAGGTTGCTCATGTAATGTGCTGTTATACAATTATGTTGAAAATCGCTACAGTCTTGTTTGTTTATAATAAATTTATAAATGTATTTAAATATTGAATTATTAAGAAAGCAATTAAATATAAAATAATGTAAAATGTTATTGTTACTACATTTTTGGAATAAACTCTTAAATGTTCACAAGGAGTGTTCACAAGGCACTACCAACAGTTTTTTTAAGTAATCTGAAACACTACTAGAGTTCTTCAGACTCATTTGATATTAATACTATTCTTATACTTTTTCCCCATTATTGTGAATGGCACCTAAATGACACATTCAGACATTCAACTATGGTACTACTGTATATCGTAAATCATTTGCATTATCCTAGAACTCAACTCTGGAAGACAACTGTAGCACTATGCCCTCTCTTATTTTTCATCTTATTAAACGTGGAACTGTGCCAAAGCAACACTAGTTAAGCATGTAGTAGAGAACCAGTAAGTGCGCTTTTCTGATAAAGCAAACTGTCATTGCCTCAATTTGCTCTGAATGAAGTCTTTGTGATGACATGATAAATCCAGGGGGAGGAAACCTCCATTAGGCTGGCACATTGCGGCTTTCTGTGATCCTCTGTGGCTTTTAATCTGAGCTATTCATAGGTACTGAGAAAACTTCTCATACCACCCTTTGGTGACAACGTTCTTTAACAACAACATTCTAACATTTTTACCTGAGCCCATGTGTGACTTGTTCTTTGTGAATCTAACCCTGGGAACTAACTGCCATTTTCACTGTGCGAGAGTGAGTTGGCTCAGTGAATAAAAGCAGAACTGATGCTACTCTGCGTGGTCAGAAATATTTACCGTAGTTGTATAAGGCTGGTTTAAATGCTCGTTTGTTACTGTGTTTATGAGCCCAAGAACAAAAATTACAGAGAACTGAAGTAATTAGCCTAACTTTGCACCACTGAATTACTCACATCAATGGTAAAATGGGGGTACTGAAAGGTGATTAGAAAGTCTTCAGTGCAGGTGATATTCTTGCTCTCAGCCACAGCAGTGAACTTCACAAGGAGGTCATCGTACGTCTGGGACACATGTGGCAAGTATTCTGCAGGTTCAGCTTTCATTAGAACTGTGGTGCCTAAAAGGAAAAACAAAAAACGGGGAAACAAAGCATTTAAAAAGCAGGAATGTGTGGTTTTGGACCCAGGGTTGGCTTTAGGGACAAGTCTGAAACTAACCATTTAATATCTGACATTTACACCATGTTTACTATGCACATCAAACTATATAACATCTTAAATCGATCTTGAAATACACTATGCTTATATGTTTTGAAACATTTTTGGTTGATTAGCTAATGCTTTATTCAAAAATGTTCATTTTTTCAACATTTACATTTGGAAAATGTGTTGATGGGATTTAAGTTGTCTGTCACTCAAAAGGCTGCTATTAAGCCTTAAACAAACAGAGTTCATGGGATACTGTCATCTTTCACCACTACATTACCTGGTAACCTCATGGAAAAAGCCATTGTACACCCTACTGACTGCAATAAAAACACTATCATTTCATGTCAAATGGAATAGTACAGGACCATTAGAAAACCCCCAACACAGAGTGCCGAGAGAACATTTTTCGACCTCCTGAGAAGAAATATTAAGGAATGGACAATTTTATTATTTTCAATGGAGCTGCTTAGAGATGGTTTAAAGGAGGGAAGGAATTCAATAGTGGTAACTCTTCCCAAGCAATCAGTAGAAACAATTCCATGACGTACTGAACCATGCATTAAAGCCAATGTCTACCCAACACACCATTTATCCACTGAAAACAAGTTATAATTTAATAAAACGAGAGAGAGAAAAAGCACCAGCCAACCATATTGTGTGTTTATAATAACAATTATGGCCTGATGCTAATATTTCTTCCCCCACTTTCCCAGTCTGCCTCCACCTACAACAGCCCCATATGCTCAATACCCACTTGCACTACTGTAACCTGTAACCTGGTGTTTACATAGCTTATGGTAGGTAAAGCCCTGCTAGCGGATATAACTTCTCAGTCAAGGGGTGGATGACATACCACCAACAGAAAATAGTGGCTAAGGTAACTTCACCTGAACTGGAGAACAAAAACTCACCGGCCCCAGGCTGTAAGGTGACCTCTTGCTTCAAGGTCTTCAGAGTGGTGATGTTCTTTCCATTATAGGCCTGGAGCTGTGCAGCAGCTGCCAGTACAAGGGTGAGAGGCTGAGGGGCCAGGCTGCTCAGGGCTAGGCAAAGGCTTACCGGAGACCCCAGAGGAATGGAGTTCTGTGCCTGGATGGCCAGCTGGATATGTTGAGGCCCCTGGGCTGAAGAATCCTTAATGGGTCCACCACTGACCTTTTCCATTATCCTTCTCTCCTCTGGGGAACCTGCATCGGCACAGGCATGCACAGAGTAACCTCAGATTGCAGACAGTGATATCAGCTCCATTCATCATCAGTTCCAGGGTTTTGATAGCCCTGTATGATGATACAATGGGATACTGACTCCTGTCATTTCCTTTGTGATCATGTAACAAGACACTGACACCTCCCACTTCCTGCATGATGTTATAAGATACAGATTCCTCCGTTTTCCCATGTAACACCGCTATTAGGCACTGACTCTTCCTACTTCTTGTGTAATGTTGTAATAATGGAGCAACCCCATACCAACCCTCTGGAAACTTGTACTGGAGTGTGATGTCCTCTCTGACATCATGTCCTGGTGCTTTGGTGCTGATGTTCTTCCCCACCATGTTTTGGCGCACATTTAGCTTCAAGATCTTCTGTTGGTCTATACCACACTTCTCTACCCTCCAGGTCACCTGGTCTGCATTCACCTCCGCGAACAGAAACTTGGTGTCATGTGGCACATGAACATCACCGTTTTTTATGGCCTGCAGGGGTGAAGGGCCACACTGAAAGATACCTGGATGAAAGGGGGTGGGGATGGCAGAGAGAAGAGACAAGAAACATAAGGCAGCAATAAGACCAATCACACATTTTATCATTGTATCTTTGGCAGGAACAGGAATGCACGGCTTTGTGGAAACTGCCTTCCATTCTGTGTGTCCTTAATCCAAGGGCCCTTATTTCCTCATGAATTTTTTAGACTTCATAAACTCCTAAAATCAGAGTCTTTGGTCCAGGTTCTCTTGGGTGTGTACGTTCTTGTCCTACATGAGCACAAAACCACCCAACCAATTTTTTATTTATTTTTATTTTTTTTAATGAATGGGTTGTGGGTTAAAATCTGGCTCTTGGCACCTTAGTGTGGAGTGTTAGCATGTTCTCCCTGTGCATGTGTAGGTTTCCTTCCACAAACCCAAAGACATGCAGATGAAATAATTTGCCCTTTGTGTGTGTGTGCATGTGTGTGTGTTTACCCTGCATCTGGTTGGCACCCTGTGCAGTGTTACTTAAGTTACATGCTGTTGACAACTGGAAATATGTGCACACACTATAATTCAATAAATTCACAGAGCAATAAAAAATATTTAACTAAATACAGAAACCCCCTTATTTATGTTATTAGTTCCTGAATTTCCAGTGTAACATCAACCAAACAACTATTTGCGCTATTTTAAATGTGAGAAATAGTTATATATTTTTACCCCATTCAAAAACATTGAGCCAGTTCTCAGAAATATCACAAAAGAATTTATTATTAAAGAGCAGAACTTTTTTGTTGCCATTGTTTACACTGCATTTGGTTACGTTAACATACGAACTCCCAAATGGAATACAACAGGAAATAAGTGATGATGCACAGTGAAAACAGCATATCTAGCGACAGAGGTTCTGCTTGAGCAGTTCTAAAATCTAAATATTTCTGTTCGGCAATGAAACGTGACGTGTACATTTCATCACAGGGTATATAAAACAAAAGAAGTGAAAAGGTAGAGATATTGCAAAATTTTTATTGTAGTGCCTGTCGGGGGGCGGCAGGTCACCTGCAGTGATGGTGATGTCAAGCCCAGAGGTCAAAGACAAGAGACCAATTTGGCTTTGGCTGAGCAGGCTAATTTCTTTTGTTTGTTTGTTTTTTTTTGTGTGTGTGTGTGTGTGTGTGTGTGTGTGTGTGTGTGTGTGTGTGGTTCAAAACCTGCCTGCTGCCTTGGTTTATTACAATAAAATTAATTAAATAACTTAGTTTTCAGTGCTGTCTTGTTAAACATGTTCCTGATAGAAGTCAGCTGCCATTATCTCACCCTGGCTTTCCTCCTGGGGGGTGCCATCGATGGCTTGCCATCCGTCATAGCCTGGTGGCAAGTCCTTGCGCTTCATCCACACATCGTTCCACACGTGGAAGTTCCTGTAAAGTTTATGGAAATGATGGCAGCCAAACGCTAGGAAAACCAGTCCAGTTAAGCTCATTTACACTGTATGCAGGACCTTCAAAAGTCTCTGTGATCTTACTGTGCAGATAAGACTTCAAAGTAATATGTTACCAATATAATGTCCATAAAAAGGCTATGCTTTTTGTACTACACAGGGAACTTTTCATTATTTTAAACTAACCTTACTCAAAATAAATAAATAAATACATAAATAAAATCTGAACACCTTGTAACCCATTTAGCTTTACAGCAGATGTTAACACAGTTCAGGTAGTTGACTGGAAAAAAAACCTTTTGAAAATGTAATGGTTTATCCTAAAAGTTCACGTGTGTGTCTGACCAGATGGAGTCCTTGGTGATGCTGTTGAGCCTCTCTCCTCTCTCGTTGACGTAGACATCGACAGTGACGTTGCCATCCGTGTCATGTGCGGAGCTGAAGTTGGTGATGCTCCTACAGGGAATCCCTAAGCTTCTCATTACTGGGGAAGGGGAAGTGGGGGAGGGGTCAGGTAAGAGCTCTTTACCATGTAAAACACATGTGAAGGCTAGAGCTGAAATGTTTACTGGAAAACGTGTGGAATTTCCCCTAACGTAGCTCTTGGTGTATTGGGTGTTGAAACTAATCTCTTGTTCTGTGTATGTTTTGTTGTGCGTTATAACTGGGTGTTCTCCCATACTGACATCTAAGTATGAAACAATATAACAGCTAAACGTTTTCATTCATGATGACTCATCTGCTCTGAGGCAGTTACCACAGCATGATGGCATGAGGCTGGCTGGTGAGTCACAGGTTCAGTTTTGACTTGTGCACACCTGTGAGACTGGGAAGACTCTGCTGCTGAGGTGCGAAGCCATACCCCCACCAACTGTTACACTCTTTCCTCTTCAAGTGGGATAAAGGAGAAGAGTACCTGTTGTGAGCACTCCTGAAAACACCCAGCACTGTCCATATTTGACGGGCACTCCCGTTTGTGCATACTTCTGCAGAATGGAGGAGCTGCCCACCCACTCCATGGGGTGCGTTCCATGAGTGTAGGTACCTGACCAGTTCCCCACCAGCACACCCTGGTCATTATTGAAGTTTACCTGCAATGCACAGAATGTAGACCTATCTGGACGGCATTTTACACGACACAAAGGAGAAACAAATGTTAATTCTTACCTACAATGAACCCATGTTCACTTTTATGCACTCAGGTTAAAAACAATATCTCATGATCATAAAGTATGTGAACTTCATTTTTAAATTTACTAAACTGAATCTGCACCAAAGTAGTGTAATCCTCTGCACCTGTGCAACGTTAACATAGCGCAGTAATGGCTTTGCCAGAGCGTGACCTCACCAGGGCGGACATGGCTCTGGACACCTTTACTGGGTCCCCACAGTCATCAGGCTTCAGGTCGCCCTTACTGAGCAGCCTCACACACACTTCCAGCACACCATCTTCAAACTAACAGAGGAGACAAATGTACACATACACGCATGGACACACAGAAAGACATGCATACACACAAACATACAGATGCACACGCGCGCACATATATACACGCTGTAGTCTGATCATTTGGGAATGGCTTCTTTGCAGGTAAAAAAGTTGTTCCCTTCATTAAAAAAGCACATTAAATGGCGCAATCAGGATAAATCAAATACATTCAGTACCTGTCCAAAATTCCATGGCTTCACAGAAATGTCACGGAAGAGACCCACATATATGTGTCCCGTGTCATTGAGCACATACTCCTGACGGGCACTTTCATCAGACAGGAAAACAGCATCGTCTTTTGGAACAGGGGTAAGATGGTGAGACAGGAAAACTGACATACAGTCAAAACAAATAAACAAAGAGCTAAATCTGCTTCACTAATGTGCGACTACAGTATAGAGCTGATTACCTTCACACACGGGTTATTTACAGATTTGTACAATTCTCGATTTCCTGTTAGCAATAAAAGTGACACAGTAGCAATTAATTTTGGAGTAATGTGTAAAACTGTTTTCTTCACATTCTGTAAAGTGTTTTAATGGGGATGCCTCTCCCATAATATGGTGATTTTTCTTAGTTATTACTCAAAGGGGTTGGCTTCCCAGAGCTCAGTGGGGGCTGAGTGGGGGTCAGGATTGATTTGGCAAAGCAAAAATTGGGACAACAAATATAACCAACAAGGTACGGGAATGGGGACAAATCATTGCTCTCTACTGACACTAAGATGTCCCATTTTAGACCCAAATTCTGACTGAAGTGCCTGAAGAGAATGAGGAGATGTGTGGTGGGGGTGGAAGATCACAGAGCATGTGCGATTGTGGTGATGCCACTCAACTATTGGCTGTAGACTGTAATAATAGCCTTTATTCTGAACGAACTGGAGTTTATTCAGAATCTTCAGTAAAAAGTCATGTTTAGAAATTAAGGAGATATAGCCAGTCACTCAGGAAAAGGTGGCTTCTTCTGAGCATGTGTGGCTTTAAGTCACTGCGTATTATGCAATGCAACATTGCTGAGTGTCTGCCCCATACACAACCACGCTGTCCTACCTTCACACCAGGGGTTGAACAGCAGGTAGAAGAACTTGTTGATAGGTTCAAAGGTAATGTTGTTGCCTGTCCTCACAGTGAAGTAGTATCTTCCCACGTTGGCGTCTGGGGCCGAACAGACCTCTGCCTCACACTGCAGGAAGGAGGGGCCAACACACATAAACCATGTAGAGAACAACACAGCACGGGACAGAGAAAAACGTTTCTGGCTGCAGAGGAGCCATGCCACTAAATTACAAAACTGAACATTTGTGTCCTGGTGGCTCAATGGGTAGAACATCAGGCTGGGTTGTGGAAGTCTCCTGGTTCAAATCCCAGCACAGCCAAGTATGTCCTTGAACAAGACACAGTACTAGCTCTCTGGGCACTACATGTAGCTGGCAGCCCACTGCTTCCCCTCAGGGGATGAGTTAAATGCCTCTGGGATTACTAAAGTACAATACATAAAAAAAAAAAAAAATAAAATTCATGCTGTAAGAGGAATGCTGGGAAAAACTATGCACCTTGTAGGGTGTCAATCATTGCTGCACTCAAGCACAGCTTAATGTTTGGGTTAAAAAACAAGCATGCAGATATAATGGCTCATCTCACAAGTTATTACCTAAAACCTTCACATCTAGTATCTATTGTGTATTTCTCTCACAGGGTAAAAATTATCTCTTACATACTATAGTAACAGAAATTTTAAAAGTAACTTTACAATTAAAACATTTATTTTATGTAGTATGTACAGTTCAGTTCATCCATCCATTATCCATCCATCCATCCATTATCTTAACCGCTTATTCCTGGTGAGGGTCGTGGGGAAACCTGGAGCCCATCCCAGAG
>JABJVR010047210.1:0-28553 GCA_025773905.1 Chitala chitala | reverse complement strand
CCCGACAACATAGCTCCCAGGGTCATTTGGGCACACAAACCCCTCCACCACTTTAAGGTGGCAGCTCGAGGAGGGGTAACCAGGCTAATTAATTAATAATAATTCTACAGAATGTCCAAGCCATTTCATGGGTTCGTTGTCAGGTTTAAAGTGGTACAATATACATGACACCTCATAAATAATGTGGCCTGTTGGCTCAGTAGGTAGAACATCGGGCTGGGATGCAGAAGTTTCCTGGTTTGAATCGAAGCCCAGCCACCAGGTGTGTCCTTGAGCAAAACACCCAGCGCTAGCCCATTGTAACCCGTATGTGAAATGTAAGCCGCTTTGGATAAAAGTGTCTGCCAAATGAATAACTGCAACTATAAATATCTGCACCACAAAAACATGAACAAGGACAGAGTGGCTGGTAAGAGTAAGCCAGTGTGGCACAGGGCCTGATGGTGACCAGTGCGGTTAGCAGGTAAATATGGAGGGAACCAGGTCTTCAGGAAATAAAGGAGAGTTATGAGGACAAAACTGGGAGACAGACAATCAGGTATGATAACTTGCACAGATTTTAGCAGAATCCTGCAGCGACAGATGGCATCAGTCATTGGAAGAAAACACTCCATTTACAGCAGCAGATTTGTGGTTCGTACCACTTCATGCCCAGTATGGCGCGCTGCTCAGAGTTGCACAGTGTTCAGGGAACATTTTGCTTAAGCTTTCATAGTTTCAATAATCCACATGAAAGTTGATTAGAAAGCACAAGATTAGAGGCTAGAAAAGGCTAGAAGTAACTATTAATGTAAACACCACAGTATATTTGGCATACTGTTCCAAGTAGCTTTAACAAAATCAGTGAAAGACCTCATCCATCCATCCATCCATCCATCCATTATCTTAACTGCGTATTCCTGGTGAGGGTCGCGGGGAGACCTGGAGCCCATCCCAGAGCACATAGGGCGCAGGGCAGGGGACACCCAGGGCGGGGCGCCAACCCACCACAGGGCACACGAAAGACCTCATCTGCTGCAATATTATTCTGGACAGAATCCCATTCCAACATTAAAACAGCAGAATCATTTTTACTGCACTGTACACGTCTGGTTTGACTGTCTGCTGTCAATCCCTTGTGGCGTGTCAACACATCATGATGTTACACTGTAGAACAAGGCAGCCATTCTTCTTCATTTGTCAGTTTTAAATCTTACATTCTGCAAGCTTCTATTTTCCTAAAGACAAGAAACACACTCCGCAAACCACATAAGTCAACAACAAAGGAATGTGTTTCAGTATGTTTCTCCACCTTTGGCGTCACTGTAGAAAAGTGCTTGTGACAAACTGCTTTTCACTATTTGTGATGGTTGTAATTGGAATCTTTTCTGTTTTGTAAACACTTACAGTGAGCTTTAGCATACAAAGTGGCCCCAAAAAGTTTTTCAACATGGCTTAAGTATTCAGCAAAGTCTGTTATTCGACGCTTTTATCTAGTACCCCTTGTCTGGACCTTCTAATTAAAGTGTTGACATCTCTAAATGCGTAAATACATTGTTCACTTAAAGCTGTAACAAATGTAGAGTAAAAAGCATTTTAATTACTCTTCCCAGAAGGACTTTCTGTTGTATAAATATTTTATCTGCAATTTGACAGCAAACTAAGCAAAGTAAAAGTAATTGCTGATTAACTTCTAATACTGCAAAAAAAAAAAAACAAGCAAATAAACAGTTTGATAAAAGCCACACAGCAAAAACATCCATCCATCCATTATCTTAACCGCTTATCCCTGGTGAGGGTCGCAGGGAAGCCTGGAGCCCATCCCAGAGCACATAGGGCGCAAGGCAGGGGACACCCAGGGCAGGGCACCAACCCACCACAGGGCACACACATACTATGGGCAATTTAGACACACCAATCAACCTAACCTGCATATCTTTGAACTGTGGGAGGAAACCAGAGCACCCGGAGAAAACCCACCAAGCACAGGGAGAACATGCAAACTCCACGCACACAGACCCAAGGCGGGAAGTGAACCCCAAGCCTGGAGGTGCACGGCGACAGTGCTAGCCACCACGCCACCGTGCCGCCTACAGCAAAAACAGCAGCTTTAATTTACCACTGAAAAGGTTTATATGGTCCAACACTCCATGTTGAATTGATACTGTCACCTTTGCTGTGAGTTTTCAACTTTCCTTCATAGCCAGCAACTTCAACTTTCCCTAAACTAGTTTACATTCATTCAGTATCGCTTCATCCTGTTAAGGGTCACGTGAAACCTTAAACCCATCCCAGGAGACATAGGGCACAGGGGAGGATACACGCAGGGCAGGGTGCCAACCCACTGCAGGGCGCACACACACACACCTAACCCTCATGTCTTTAGACGGAAACCAGAGAACACCCACCAAGCACTGGAAGAACATGGAAACTCCACAAACACACACAGACCCAAGGTGGGAATCAAGCCCAAGGCCTGGAGGTGTGAGGAGACAGTGCTAACCACTGGGCCACTGTGCAACTACCACTAGTTTACAATGGAGAAATAATTTTTCATTAAAATGATATTTATTCTTCTATCTGGCAAGCAAAACTTTAAACAGCAATGACATTTCCAGTTGGAAATGAAACTCAAACATGGCACTTATTGGTTTCTGATCCAACTCTTCAAATATCCAACTATGTCCAAGGTCATCGTGTATATGGGTCCAGTCAGCAGGATGAATTCCCAACAGCCCAATGTGAGGCTCCTTCTTCCTTCTTCCGATCCTTGAAGTAGTCAGGCTGAGTGGCCATGCCCATGACAAGCTCATCCATTGTTTCCACTGCCCAGCACCCCAGTGCTCCAGTAGCGCAGGGCCACATGGGGTCAGTCCGCACCACTCCCACAGCAGATGTCAGGGGCTGACACGAGATGTGCTGTTCAGTGTCCAAAAGGCAAGGCTGTACAGCTACCAACACTGAACTACACGTGATGGGGTATCTGCCTTCTGAGGCTCCTATAAAATGGGATGGTGTGCAAATACAGCATTCATTTCCAAATGTGCACTTTGGAGAGTGACGAGGTGCAACGACCCCCCGATATGTCACCTTCCAGGTGATGGGCACCCGTGGTTCATTGTGGCATCTGAATGAAGTCTTGTGAGCTCCAGCACGTTCGTTTACTATGCCGCTCCTGCAATAACGACATCCATTTGCCCTTTAGATGCCCACAGATCTAGGAATGTTTCAGGCACAGAACCATAGCTGAGGCATCAAACACTGACGGGGAAACACTCGACAACCTGAGCGGCTGGTTACGGTGCATCTGAATGTTGAATATCCCACCATCACATTAATTTGTGAAGCAGTTAGTAGGCACGTTCTTCTGAAGTGCCTGTTCTGGTCCATCTCCCTGACCTCTGCATCACTCCTATTATGGCTGGCATTGATTTATTTTCAACTTAACCATATCTCAGAGTCCAAAAGGAAGCACTCATTCCAATTGCTTGTGCCACAATAGCATTGTCATTATTTTTCTGTTAACTGCACTGTGACTCATTCACACGTGACTTCACAAAAATCGATGTAAAGCAGAAATAATGTGGACAATACTACCTAGTTTGACAATATCAGTGATGCATACATTTTAATTTTAATTAAACCACAGTAAAACTCAATACTTCTGGAAGACCAAAAGTTGTAGGGCCGCATAAAACTACATTCTGTAAAATGTTGTGAGCACTAAATAACATATACAATTTACATATGTGATGTATTGAACTTGGTGCCACAAAATAAAGGAGTGTACTTCAATGAAGTTGCTGATACAGCTGGAAACCTCAGACTGCTCTGCGTTAGTGATTTACTGCATATTAATGCCATGCCTCCTCCTTACGCTACCCAACTGTGGCTGGCTTTTGGTGAGCAGCATCCTTGAGAATGTAGCTCTGCACCTTCCAGCCAAGGAGCAGGATTAATCTGGAGGTACACGAAAGCACAGGTGGGGAGGGTCAGAGAACAGCGGCTAAATAACTCCACAGATGAGAATTCCTGGCTGCACACTGAGAAGGGAGAGAGAGAGAGAGAGAGAGAGAGAGAGACTCACAGCGCTCATTTAAATTACAACTCAAATCCTTGGGCTCACAAGGTCATTCGAGCAACACAAGAACCAAAGGAGCTCTGTTTTAGTGCCAGTCATTAACCAGTACCACCTGCCTATCTGCTGTAATGAACAGTTTGACACTTGACAGGAATATTACTGCGTTCCATTCACAAATTCAGCTATAAGTAAACAATTTCAATAGCGAATAGAAGAGAATACTGGTTAATTTTCTTCGTTAACCAGAGATTGCATCTGAGCCGTTTAAACTAACCAGAGCCAGG
Source organism: Chitala chitala (assembly GCA_025773905.1). Lineage (NCBI taxonomy): Eukaryota > Metazoa > Chordata > Actinopteri > Osteoglossiformes > Notopteridae > Chitala > Chitala chitala. The sequence continues at coordinate 24,209 of JABJVR010047210.1, read as the reverse complement.
TAATAAACATAAAATACAGTACAAAGTGCAAGGATGCAACAGTGGGGAAAACAAAGAAAATCGGACTTACACACACCAATACTGAGGCGTTACATAGGGGAAACTGTGTACCTAACACATTTCCGCTCAGCAAGGAACTGATCCTTCAGCAATCTGCTGTCACATATAACCTTTTAAGTTTGTGGAGTAAACACCTGTTTGTAGCAAGTTAATTGAGGGCACAGAGAAAAATAATTGCGCTTACTTCTTTTAATGTCTAAAGGAAAGATTTCCACAAACAGCAAGGGTTCCCGATTTTAGCTGCATGCCTTGTACACTGGGGAATTCTCCGTCTTGATGTTTTTTGTTTTTTTTGGGGGGGGGGGGGGTGGCAGAGAAAACATGAAAATTTGCTGCATTCTCATGTGAGTTCACCCATGCCTGTTATTCATGCTAAAATGCAAATTGAGCTTAACCCTCCCTCTCAAATTCACACTGCCTTCATGTTGGAAAATCAGCAGCCTTTGTGTCATGTGCACATGCCTTAATTAGCATCTCCTGTTTCACAATCTCTATATCTCAATACTTCCACTCTTCACACTTCTTGGTATCTTTTGCATCTCTGGGATGAGGGCAAGAGATATGTGGTGTACCTCAAGTTTAAGATCAGTATCTTTATGAACTCCTGTTCAAGTGATTTAGATCAGGGTAGGCAATTGCAGTCCTGGAGAGTGCAGGTTTTTGTTTCAACCAATTCATTCGATTTTATTTGACTGCTGTTTTAATTAAATATCAATTACATCATTGCTTCTTTTAATTCTTCCTGGTCTGCTTGCACTTAGCTGTATTAATTTGTTGAGAGAAAATAAGTTACAAAGAAAAAAGTAAAAAGTGAGATCTGTAACAATATAAACTATCACTGTAACTGAAGAATCATGGCAGTAAATGTGTGAACAATTCAGCGTGGGATTTCATTTGAACCCATAATCATTAACTGTGTACAAATTGTTACAATTAATGAACTGCAAAAACAGGTGTTAGTGACAAAGAATGCTTAATCAGGAGCAGTGACCATTAAGCAGTGACCTAAGTGATTATTAACAACAAATGGATTAAAATATACCATAACTGTTAAAAAATGTTAAGAAACCACATTGGTAAGTCTTTGTCATGCTATTTTAATTCTTATTAAAAATGAATAGTGTATGTTAAGAATATCTGGATTAACACAGTCATTATTCAAAAAAGTCAATAATGTTTAATTGGCATTAAGGTTCAATCAAAAACAGACATTGGCTAAAACCCACTGCAGCCTTCCAGGACTGTAATTGGACACCCTGATTCAGATAGTCCAATAACACATGAATATTGCTTCGTGTAACCATTGTATACAGTACAGTATCAAGAAGTACATATTGAACTAATACTCATTAAGATAAATTGCCTTTTTTCCCTAACACAAGATGCAAAAATATAAATTATCAAAGTAGAAAATCTGAGTTTAACGAGGGAAGAAATCATCAATTATTCAGAATAATTATCTTGATGCATAAAGCTGCTTCACAAACAGCCCTTTTTGAGCTTTGTTTTGAAGGTACACTGGGACACTTCCTCATATTTATATATTATATGCCAGACCATATTATCACACCTTCAGGTGGTTGCCACAGCATCCAGCAAACTAATCTTAGAAAACAATCTTATCTGATAAATATAGGAAATTTGCAGTATCCCTGCCACAATCTGCATCCTACTGGAACCCATGGGTAAAATCCCAGTCCACCAACCACAAATCTCTCAAAAACTATGCTCATCACGCAGAAGGTGGCTTGGGAGCTGTAACCTCTGTGCACTCTTCTGTTGACAATATTAAGTGGATTATAGCCTGATGCTTCTGTGTTTCAGGAAATGTTCTTGTAATGTTGCCCGCGAGAGGCAGATAAGCGCTCTCAGCAAGGATCGACGCTTTCATTCCACAGCGAGGAATTGGTCTTAAAAACCAAGATGGAGGCCCTAAAGGACACACATTGTCCTATGTAAATGTACTCTTTGATTAAATCAGAGAGAACAGCAAGAAACAGTTACAGCCATTAAAATGACTAACAAATGTTTACAACTCACAATAACCTGGGAAGTTTGAACAAGTAATTTACTTTTCTCTTTCAAGGCTAAATCAGAGACTTAGGAAGACAATGGCTGGATGCTTCAGTCAGAAATAATCACTGACTAATAAATAGATCTCGCTAAACGCAGACACTTGTCACTACTGCTAATGTTAAGTCAATAGCACTTGGTTAAATATTTTATGAAGCATCGAACCAGCCTAACTGGTTAGCTTAAAGAACATTTTATCACTTCTAGTTGTGAAATATTTAACCTTTGCCTCAAAGCATGCGACTAATCATTAAAAAGTGACTGAGCTTTGATTGAGATCAATTGCTGGGCACTTTGAGGAGTTAAGACTTTCCATTTTCAATTTTCACACCCCTGCTGACAAAGAGCAGCTCTGAATTTCTATGGCTAAAAAAAGAAAAGTTCAAGTACAGCCGCTTCTCCCTGGCAATCAATAAGCATTTGCTCTTCTGCTGGTTTTTTTTTTTTTACTTTGACAATTTAACAGTGGTCTCCAACTTTCAGTCCAAGGCTACATCTACAGTGTTCAAATGGGCAGCTATGCTAGTACAAAGCTGATTTGCCTACACTGTTAGTAAAGCAATGCTGGCTTGGGGAATTTTGGCCTGTGACTGCATAATTTACAAGACCGGAAAATGGTAATGGCAACACATATTAAAAAAAAAAAAAACAATGTCATAACTTATCATCCAGGCATGAAAATGACAGGTATTAGATTAACCTTCAGTCATTTTGAATGTCTTCAACCTAGCATTTATGATCTATATTATCTAAGTGTAGTCTAAGATGGCAGAACAGTGTGTGAGTGTGGCAGTTCATTTGGTGCATAATTGGCAGCTGAAAACTAGGCCTGCTAGACTATTATTCTCTCTTTTCCCTGAGGCAAGCGATGTTGAAAACAGAGGGAATATCCATGTATGGGCCAAGTCAGCCTAGAGACCCTCTTTACATTCAGGCCACACTTATGCTGAACTCAGCCACAGGCTGCTTCATCTGGACAATGCGGATGCAATAACAACTGCAGTTCAGACATGATGTTCCTTAGGTGAATGTCCTGGCACGAAGCTACTAGCATGTTGTCACGGTATCACGTGCTCAGAATGACTGTCTAATGACCACCCTGGCACACTGACGGGTTCTGGGGAGGGTAAAAAAATTGTATGACTGGAGAACATTGGAAAAATCATCAACTCCCCAGGAACTGTGAAACAGCATCGTCAGAAGAGTACAGCTCAACCTGCTGAACCAAACTGAAAAGTGAAATGGCTTTTTCACTCCCCCTACTCGTTAACTGTTGCCAACTACATATTTGTTTTACTTCTGCTGTTTGTCATATTCATAGCAGGTGTCAGCACCGATAAAGCATTTGCATGTATTGCTATCATAAAATAATACCAAAAGTATATCAACACAATGAATCCAGTGGCAATGCAACACCTGCTTATTCATGCAATTATCTAATCAGCCAATCATGTGGCAGCAGTGCAAAACCATAGTGATGCCAATACAGGTCAGGAGCTTCGGTTAACGTTCACAGCAAACGCCAGAATGGGCATTAAAAAAAAAAAAAGTGACGCATCGTGCTCCCTGAGTTCTGTCTTCCCAGGTCAGTGTTTGTAAAAACATGTTTATTTAAGTTACAATATGGGGACACTGCCTTCAAAAATATTTTGTGCATGACGACCCTTATTGCTGTGATTTTGACCATGGCTGATTTTTGATGGTTGGATTGATTATTTCTGTAACTGCTGATTTCCTTTGTTACACACAGCAGTGTCTAGAGTTTACTAAGAATGATGATAAAAGACAAAACCAGAATGCGGCAGTTGTATGGACAGAAACGTGGTGTCAATGAGAGGTCAGAAAAGAATGGCTAAAGCTCACAGAAAAGCTACAGCAAACAATAACCACTCTTTACAAATGTGATGAGCAGAAAAGCATCTCAGAATGCACAACACATAAAACATTAAAGTAGATGGATTACTACAGTAGAAGACCACTTTGGCTACCACTCCTGTAAGCCAACAGAAAGCTGAGGCTGCAGTGGGCACACACAGGCTCACCAAAACTGGACAGCTGAAGACTAGGAAAGTGTGGCCTGGTGTGATGAATCTCAGTTTCTACTGAGGCACACAGATGGTGGGGTCAGAATTTGGCACCAACAGCATGAATACACAGACCCAGCCTTCTTTGTGTCAGCAGTCCAGGCTGCTGGTGGTGCTGTAATGGTTTTGGAAATGTTTTCTTGGCACACTTTAATATCCCATTAATTTCAATCAATCATCACTTGAATGCCACAGCTTATCTGAGTACTGTTGCTGACTGTTGCTATGTGCATCCCCTTACAAACACAATTTACCCATCTTGTAATGGCTACTTTCCAGCATGATAATGCACCATGTCACAAAGCAAAAGTCATCTCAAAGTGGTTTCATGAACATGACTTCATGAGTTCTGTTTTCTTCATTGACCTTCCCAGTCACCAGGTCTGAATCCCACAGAACACCTTTAGGATGTGGCAGAACAGGAGATTCACAGCATAAACATGCAGCTGACAAATCTGCAGAAACTGTGTGATGCAATCATGCCACCATGGATAAGAATCTCAAAGGAATGTTTCCAACATCTTGTGGAATCCATGCCATGATGAACTGAAGCTGTTTTTACAGCAAAGGGAGCATTAGTATCGTGTAATTAACTGTGTACACATTGTTCAGTGTTGATGATCATCTGTTTTGAGCAATTCTATCATCCTATCCTACTGACTACTTAGCAGCTCAGTAGTAAGACACATTTGTATAGGATGATCAACACAACACAATGTCCTTCTACAACAATAGTATGCTGTACCCAAGCAACATTCACTGCATGAAGGACATCTAGGAATTATTCATGCATATGAACTGCACAAACACATCTACATGTCACCTTGACCTTGATGTTGGTTTTCAAAAACTTTCACTGCAAGGCATTTCACATTCTTGTAGTTACTTTTTTACAACTCATATTCAGAATGAACGATGTCACTCGCCGTCAAATAATAACTTACTGATAGAATGTGTTAACATCTTTTGGGTCAAAGGTTTCTGGAGTGAACTGGAGCAATGCAGAATGCAATGCAGGCTACATCCTGGGTGAGATGCCAAGTCAGCAGTGGGCATGAGGGCAAAGTATCATAAATTATATTTCTAAACATTCAATCTTTTTGAAAAGATCATCGTAATTTGCAGACATCATCCAGTGACCACCTGCATCAATCTATTGTTCTTGTTTAGAAACAACCTTATCTATGGTCTGAGCTTTCAGTAACTTTTCTCATTCATCATTCAGTTCCACTGGACAGGAACAGGGTCCCCAGATGCCTGTAACTGGACAGGAACATGGTCCCCAGATGCCTGTAACTGAACAGGAACAGGGTCCCCAGATGCCTGTAACTGAACAGGAACAGGGTCCCCAGATGCCTGTAACTGGACAGGAACAGGGTCCCCAGATGCCTGTAACTGAACAGGAACAGGGTCCCCAGATGCCTGTAACTGAACAGGAACATGGTCCCTGGATGCCTGTAACTGGACAGGAACAGGGTCCCCAGATGCCTGTAACTGGACAGGAACAGGGTCCCCAGATGCCTGTAACTGTACTACATTCCTTACTGTCTGGTCTTGTCTGCCTATAAACCATGTCTTGTCCCCGGCGATCCCTATCCCACAGCTGCTGAAACTGCAATCACCTCTATAACACCTTGTCACTATCATACTGATTCCACTTCCATTTACTAAAATGTCACATAAACTACACAGGACATTTTAAAGCAAAACTAGAAAAAACAGATTCAGGCCAAAATTTGTCAAATTAGTAATGTGGGTATAAAATGTCAGGCTTCTTGTGAATCTCCGGTGTTTAAGTTTGAGTCTTTAAGGTAGCTTCTTCTTGGTAGCTTGCAGCTCTGTGGACTCACGCTGGGATCCCACATTCTACAGCGGTCAGTGGCGAATGGGCGAACTACAGCCTTCTGGCTTTGCCCTTTGCCATGGCGCAGCATCCTGCCACGTGAGGGAGGGAGGCATCCAGACCCGTCAGTCTCGCTTTGTGTGCTAATGACAGTCTCGCGCATAAGAGACCGGCGTAAGCAGCAGAGATGCGCAGAGCATGAAAAGAGGCAAATCAGTTGCCGGCAGGCAGATCGTGGAGGACCGCGGCTCTGTGACTGGAATGGGAAATGAGGGTCCCGTACTCTCCACTGCGGTGTGCAGGAAACGCAAGGCCCATGCGTGCAGTCAGAGGCATGCACGCCTCCAACATCTAATCTCACTGGCTGCTACAGAAAGCGCATAATCTAATTCACTGTTGAACAAACGCGGTAGGGCATTACATTTAGCAACAATACAAAGTTCACTGTGCAATTTTATTACAATGACTATGATTTTAGATAAGAAAATAAAAAATGAGGTTTTCACTCCGTAACTATTTCTACTAGGTAGTTTAGCATTAGAGGATAGCAGCATCAAGTGCAAATCCTTAAACTCATATTCTCATTTAATTTTGATGTTTTTTAACTTCTTTTTTTTCCACAAATAGTTTTTATAGTGTTTCTTAACCCCCTTAGACCCTGTGTCCACTGCAAATGGACATCACTTGTTACTTAATAGTTAAACTATTATTTCAGAACATTTTTATGCAAGAAGGGTACAATTAACCTGGAAAAAAATCAATCAGTGGAAATAATTTGGGATTGAAGAGGATAAGAAAAAACTGTCTTTTTTTTCACACCAGAACACCTCTGGATGAGAATGTTAGCAGAAAAAAGCCAATACTAGCCTTCCTCTTCCTCATTGTAACAGGTGACAGAACAATTGCAGAGGTGTTTGGCCATAATTACAGCATTCAAATTACTTTTATTATAAAACACTTTTCCATTTATCCACAAATATAGAAAACTGAAGGAACCAATGTTAGTCATCAAATTCAAGCTGATCAGTGTGCAATTCATAAAGTAGGCCTTATTTTTTTAATACAATATAAATACAGTGTTGTATGCGATGCTTCTCAAATGCAACATCTGCCTTTTACTAAATGGCAGGGAATTATCAGTAAATAGAAAATATAAAACAGGAAACACACATCAATACTAAATGATTTAAGTATCAACAAAAAGTTATTTAATCCACTGCATCCAAAAAGAAATGAGGCAAATCTGAATATTTTTAAATGATCACAATACAAAACCCCAGAAAAATATGACAGAAGAAAGACATGAAAATTATCAAGGACCACCAGTGGCACAGATGTAATCACCTCTGAGCAATTTAGGAAATGCAAACAGTTCACAGCATGACTACATAAATCTGTTTTTTTTTTTCTTCCCAGAAGAAAACAGAGCAGCAAAGTGGCCATGTTTAATGCAAGAGAACAATACTGTCCCAGGCGACCACAGGGACATCCAGCTACTGCTTCAGCAGCTTCAGCAGCTTCAACTGCTTCTACAGCTTCAGCAAGCCTTGAGCTATTCTGCCATCAATGTTCCTGTGACGGGCTCTTGTCGTCCTAAGCTGTCACGCTGGCTTCACAGGAGGAAGCATAGCAGAATCAAAGCCCCGCCCAACGTGTGCCCCCACAGCCTTCTGTGGAACCACAGCAGGTACCACAGAGTGGGATCCAACAGGGGCTATCTCAGCATAGCAGAAGCAAGGAGACAGTGTGACCTGAAGACACACCAATGGCCAGAGTGCTTTGCACACCAACATGATGCTTCCATCTTAACACACAACTGCAGACAGATGCCTCCTGGTGTTTCAGAACTAATGAGAGTTCTCTCATTTAAAAAAGCTGAATTCTTCTTTGCATTCCACATCAGCATAAATGAAAATAAGCAGGGATTTTCTCTCAAGGTGATCTTTAGGTTAGAATCAACTTGGCTCTAAGGTGGAATGGAAGCCACATTCTGCACATTGGCCTGCTGGTTTTTCCCTCAGTGCAACATGACCAGGAGCTCTGCATGCAGTGAATTTTCACCCTACATTTACATTTTATTCATTTAGCAGACGCCTTTGTCCAAAACAACTTACAATGATTAATACTATACATGCATGTCACAAACAAGCCTCACAAATAACAATCAGCAACTCATACAGGCAAGCCAGGAAGTACATTTTTACTACTGCAGTGCTTCTGTTACCCACCGCATTGAAAGTTGTGTCAAATTCAGCAGCTGCATCAGATGTAATGACCCTGATCTGTGCTGGTAATTGTGGGACACACCTGGAGCCCACTTAAGTTGTATTTGCACTTAACTACAAAAGACACATTTTCCACTACAAGGACACACCAACTACGCTAGTACAGCTTGAGTTAGATCCCACTGTAGATAATGAGTTTGGGATGGTTGGCAGTAAGAGTCTGGCAATACCTTTCAATGACCTCTCTGAAGAAATCATCAATTAAACCTTTGACGGGAGACAACGGCTGAGAATCCTCTTTAACGTGTGTTGAGAACACACCAGAGATCAGTGAAAAAGAAAAGCGCGTTCAGCTATCTGTCCTAGGCTGTAGCCACATTTCACTCCTCTCACGACACTGCAGGACCTCTAGCCGTCATCTGAGGATCGCTCTGATTTATTCTTACTGCAGTTTTCCTGCACCACCTCCCCAACACCCCACCAAGACTCAGACTATTAGCCAAAAGAGGCTATTTGCCATGGGCTGTTAAAAACAACTGGAGAGGACCCAAAAGCAGGAGCATCAGTGGAGTCAGGGCTGCTCTAAGCCAACAGCACCTTCTTCCTGCCAGAACGAGTGCGAGAGCCCAAACCGACATTCTGTGCCGAGAATGTCAATGCTGCGAGTCCGATTGGAGCTTTAACATCCGCAAAAGGAAACGAGAGGAAGAGCATAGTCAAACAAGGAGGGTCTGAAAAGCCGACTGAAGGACACTAAGAAACTATTAATGGGCTATTTAGCTACAACTATTTCTAAGCTGACAATATCTCTAAAACAGAAATCAGAGTTTAACAATGAAGTAAAGAGACAAAGGAATTACACTAACAAACCAACAGCTCAGTACATTGAGAAATAATGCAAACTGAGAAACTGTTACCTTTTATGAGTTACCATCCCATTTACTATGACATTTACACATGTCGTGCTTCTTTGACTTGCAAGAATTATAATGTACATTCATTCATTTTCCATACCACTTATCCAGTTAAGGGTCACAGGAAGCCTGGAGCCCATGCCAGGAGGTGCAGGGCAGGGGACACCATGGACAGGGCACCAACCCACACACACACACACACACACAATTTGGAGAAACCAATCAACCTAACCATGTGTTCGGACTTTGGGAGGAAAACAGAGAACCCAGAGAAAACCCACCAAGCACAGGGAGAACATGCAAACTCCACGCACACAGACCCAAAGTGGGAATTGAATCCAAGGCCTAGTGGTGCAAGGCGACAGTGCTAACCACCACACCACTGTGCTGCTTGTAATGCATATATTTAGAACATTTTTACCTGTTACCAAACACCATTAGGAAGATTTCACACCTCAACGTAACAATTAATTACAAAATCAATTAAATTACCAATTTTTAATGTTTTGCTACTTAATAAATAGTACAATCCTATTCTAAAAAAGTTGGGACATTTTGTAAAATGTAAATAAAAACAAAATGTAATGATTAGCAAATCCTTCATGACATATTTTAATAGAATAGAATAGAATACAGCAAATGACAACATATTTAAAGTTAAAATTGATCAACAGTATTGTAAATAAATTATTATTATGAATGTAGTGGTTGAAACATTTCACAAAAGTTAAGAAAGATAGAAGAAAACCATAAAGAAGTAAAAAAAAACTTATTGAAACATTTCACAGGTACACAGGTTAATTGGTAAGAGGTGATACTCATGAGTAGGTATAAAAAATGCATTTTTGAAAGGCTCAGTCCTTCAAAAGCAAGGATGGGGAGAGGTTCATCGGTATGCACAGAACTGTGTGAGAAAATAGTCAGTCAGTTTAAGAATAGTGTTGCTCAACGTTAAATAAACATCTATGGTCCATAACATTATCAAAAGATTCAAAGAATCTGGTAACATCCGTGTGAGGCCAAAGGCCAAGGTTGAAAGCCTACACTAAATGCACGTGACCTTCGATACCTCAAGCAGCACTGCATTCAAAACTGTTGTCAGATAATAAAAGATACAACAACATGGGGTCGGGAATGCTTCAGGAAACCTTTGTCAGTAAACACAGTTAGCCGTTACATCTGTAAATACAAGCTAAAACTCTACAGAGCAAAATGCAAGCCATACATACACTATATCCAGAAATGCCAACAACTTTCCTGGGCCCGAGCTCATCTGAGATGGACTGATGGAATAACTGGAAGAATGTGCTGTGGTGTGACGAGTCCTCATTTCAGGTCTGTTTTGGAAATATTAGCCGTTCTGTCCTCAGGGCAAAAGACAAAAAGGACCACCCTGATTTTTATCAACAATAAATTCAAAAGCGAGCATCTGTGATGGTATGGAGGTGTGTTAATGGGTATGGCATGGGTAATGTGAGGGCACCATTAATGCTGAGAGGTACATACAGATTTGGGAACAACATATCCTGCCATCCCAATGTCTTTTTCAGGGCCATCCCTGTTTACTATAGGAAGGCCAATGCTAAGCTGCATTCTGCATGTGTTACAATAGTGTGGCAGGTACTTAACAGAAGAGTGCAGGTACTTAATTTGCCTCCCTACAGTCCAGACCTGTCCTCCACTGAAAATGTATGGTGTATTATAAAGTACAACATACAACAGGACTGTTGAGCCAAGTGAGACATATGTCAAGCAAGAACGGCATAACCTTCCACTTTCAAACCTTCTGCAATTGGTGCTTTCTGTTCCTAAAGGCTTATTGAGTGTTGTTAAAAGAAGAGGTGATATAACACAGTTGTGAATATCCCCATGTCCCAACTTTTTTGAAATGTGTTGTAGCCATGAAATTCATAATAATCATTTATTTACAAAACCCAATACGGTTTAATCAGTTTCAACTTAAAATCTGTTGTCTGTGTCGTATTCTATGTCAAGATGGATTTGTAAATCATTGCATTTAGTTTTTATTTACATTTTACAAAATGCCCCAACTTTTTTGGAATAGGGGTTGTATATTACGGATGAAATATTAAATACTGATGTATAATAATGTATATGACGTATAATGTATGATTAAGCATCATACAATGATCACATACAATATACTAAAATCAAATGCAAAAATGGTACCCCATCCATTGTGCAACTGCTCATGTTTAGCAGGGTTGCGGGTGGCCTGGAGCCTGTCCCAGGCAGCCTAGACCATAAGGCAGCACACACCCTGGACAGCCAACCCATTACAGGGCCCACACATGCTAAGGGCAATTTGGATTTCCCAATCCACCTGATCTGCATGTCTTTGAACTGTGGGACGAAAGTAGAGAAGCTGCAGAAAGCCTACACATGCGCAGGGAGAACATGCAAACTCCACACACACACACACACACACACACACACACACACAGTGCTAAGAGCCAGATTCAAATTAACATCTCTAGAGGCATGAGGCAACAGTGCTACCCTCTGAGCCACCACACTGCCCCTGAAATGACATATATGTACATTATTTAACAAACCTGAGAAAAGTCAGAGTAAAAGGCAATACAGGACACAGGAACAAAAAATGGTACCTCCCTGAGACAATTCAGGCAGACACCCTGCATCTACTGTATTTCTTCAATCACCCATATGGTTATGTACACACATAAAGACTACTGAGCGCCAAAAACTGAAACACCATATTGTCATGCCAGCGAATGTGTTGCTCTTCATATATGGCAGCTATTTATAGAGTTTGTAAACCATCGTCATTCTTTTGTTTGCAAAATATGTAACCAAGCAAGGTCAATAATGTAGCAACACAGATTTCCCTGATTTCACACACACACACACACACACACACACACACACACACACACACACATATGCCTAAAACTAAGACAAACAGAATTCTTGGCGTGGTTTTAGGTAACAAGTTGAGAATGCTGCAACATAAGTCTGCACTTGTACAAAGGCTTAAACATTTTAATAAATCAGCAAAAAAAAGCATGTTATATTTTCAAACATATTTTCCTAAATTATCCAAGTAGCTCACTGTTGACTTTACATCCAAGGTGCAGAAAACATATTTTAACATAAGTACACGCAAAACAAACCACAGAGCTAAGAATTCTGAGGCAGACTGTTGTTCCTATCTGTTATATTTAATTTTACATTACTGCTTGAGTGGTTCATTTACTGGCGATCAGAGCACAGGTACAGATTTCATCAGAGGCTTTAAATGTACTGAATCAGGCTGACAATGAATGACACCTATCCAGCTTTAAAATTTTACTAACAGAATGATTAATTATATGAACAGTCTAGATTTGCAAAGGTGGAAGGCACTAAGAACTCAAGTTGAGCAATATTGATCAGATTTTTTTTTCCACCAAAAATATTCTTTTGCCTCTTAAAACTATTTGGTATTTAAGCCAAAAGCACATTAGCAGCATCAAAATTTCAGGGTGTATTAGAGGAACATGGAAAGGGTCCAAGAGCCGTTAATTCTTCCTATAAGCAGTAGAACTGCTGGCTCCCAATCCTCCCTGAGTTCTGTATTTACCTTGACAAGAGGGAGGATGTAAAAATGTGCTCATCCATGTATATGAGCTAATGCCTCTGGCAGTGACTGGCGCCAAACACCACAAGCAGCTCACGCTGGAGCAGATCAGACGGCCCTCCCTTCCGCTGGGAGCCACATCTATTCATGCCTGGAGGAGAGTCCATCCCTTGTCCCCCACCTGCAGGACTGCAGCACACAGCTGCTTCCTCTGGAGTCCCTCAAACCCAAAAAAAAGTGCTCTAGACCATCTCTGTTGCCTGCTCCTCTATCTCCATCCCCTGCCATCTGGACTGCAAAAGCACAGAAACAGCTGGGTTCCCCAAGGCCTTGTCCGCTCCGTCTGCAGGGTTTAGGCCGCCTAATGTCAGCAGACTGGAGGTGTACCGTACAACATCAAAACACCGTTCCTGAGTAACATATGTAACAGGGGAACATCACCACTCTTTCACTTAAGCCATCACAACAACTAATTACAAGCAGTTCCATTAAAAGGCTTCACAGTGGGTTTATTTTGGAATTCTTTTGTTACTGTTTTTTATTTATTTGTTTGTTTACTGAAAACAAAATTAATATGAAAAGCAGCACCTGGGGCACAACAAAGGAGAGCCTTTCTCTGCAATTAATTATTGAGCCCGGTGTGTTGGGGGAGACTGTCCAACGGCCGGCTGCTCTCGCAGACACATGCAGACCTTGGCTGCGAAAATGCGACAAGTCCCACCTGAGCATCTCCCCAGCCCGGTTTGTCTAGTTAATCTCACATGTGAGTAATTAAACACGCAACAACACCTGGATCGGTGCTCGGTGTGGAGGCGCCTTTCAGAGTCCTGTCATCTCAATTTGTACTACACCCTGGAGAGACCAGCGCTAAATCACATCGCAACCAAACTGTTTTCCATCACGGCGCACTATTAACATGGATTGCAATCTTGTCAAGAAAAAATATAATATTATTACATCAACAGGCTTCCTAACACGCACTCTCCATTAAACAGTTTCATGGAATCACTCCGGCACTTGTATGGATTCGCTACAATAATTCATAATTGATTTTACTAGCGACGTCAACATTAAATTAGATGTGAAAATGCAAACTAGTTTCAACAGCGTACAAGGGTGAAGGACAGCAATTTGTTTACTGTGTAAATAAAAGTGGCTAAAAGTTCTTTTAGTATTCATTGGAAAGGTCCATGAAAAATTCCATTACACTTAGAAACAATCAAGGGTAGATTTGGATATGGACAGTAAGGACCTGTCCATTCTACCATTGTGGGAGAACGGAATTGTCCCTTGTTTGTTTTTAAGGGGACAGGTTGGTGTCTGATATGGTACCTATTAACAATGAAACCAAAACTACACCCTTTCAGATACTCCGGACTGCAATTCTACCACTGGAGATAGTAGGACTGCAACACAGTAACAGCAGAAGACTTATTTTCAGATTTGTACTTTACTTTTTCACTCCTGGGAATTGAAGGCTACCCAATGCCTTCAATGAAACATAACAGAAAGTTATTAACCTTCACTGAGCTTGATAGCAGACACTTTTATCTAAACCAACTTACAACATTTCACATACATGCTACAATGAGCTAGTCCTGAGTGTCTTGCTCAAGAACACACCAAGCACCTGGGCTGGGATTTGAACCAGGAGACTTTCATATTCCCAGCTTGATGTTCTACCCATTGAGCCACCAGGCAGCACCATATCACCGTGTATGTTCCAGATAGTGCTACTTGATCAAACAAAAGTGACACAAGAATTCCCACAATATCTATCGACTGATTTTATTGCTATTCTGCAGTTTATCCACTTCACACTCTATAAAATAAACTTTCCAGAGAAAAATAATCCTCACTCTATAAATATAAATGAGTTTTATAAACAGAGAGCAGAAGGGGAGCTTAATGCATCAAACATCGAGAGAATCTCAAAACTGAACCACTTAGAAACAACATTATTTAAAAAATAAACATGACTTTAACACATTCATAAGTGGAGGCCTGAGTATAGCATTTTATTTGAATGCAACGCCAGAAAAAAAGAGAAACTTTTTCTCCCAGCATATCACAAACCTGGCATTGCACCGGGTTTTTAATTGGCACTACTTTATTTACAGTTAAGTAATTTATGTCATGAGGGGTAATTGGAGAAATTTATCATCTCTGCAATAATACCAATTCAAAAGTACAGAGAGCTTGAACAAAAGCATTAGAAAGGGTTATTTTGGGAATACTGACTTATGGGCATAAGTAAAAAATACAGAACATTTCTTTTCACATAAAATTTCATTTCATGTTTAGAACCAGAATATCCTTGCATAAAACCTGCTAATGGTGAGTGTCCAGCTTGGAGAATAAAATTCTCTAGAGCGGCATTGTTTTAAAAACATTTTCGGAGACTTTCCCCACCTGCCCCACCCCTCCAAGTTCTATTTCCCTGATGTTCTTGCAAAACAAGGAGACCAACAAGCCCATAAGATAAAAATTCTGTCAATACTAAGTCTACATCATGCAGTCATCATCTTTCAAATGTGCATCACCGTGCAGACATGAGTCACTTGATGAAAGGTGAATACAGTAAAAATTGAAATTTGTGACCGCTTCAATGAACATCTTGTAAATTGTCTTAAGCCAGGAATAGTCTTACATCTGGGTGGGAAGCACCTTCAAACAATCAATTTTATACATAGTGGTCATATGTTAGAAATCATTGCTGAACAGGATAGTCGCACAGCTCAAGTTCCACTGTAATCGCAAACAAACGTTTGGTTGTATGTGAAGTTTTTTGTTGACTATTTTACACTGAAATTTATTCATGTTAACTGTAAACAAGTTATGAAAAAAGCCGTCAGCAAATTGATAAAGGATACAAAATAAAGAGTATGTAGTCGTTGATAAAAATAACAACATACTATAATTGCTAAGTAAGCACCTGTTACACAGACCACCAAAAGTGACTGATTTTAAACTTCAGTGAATGCTTGAGGTGGTCTAGTTGTATTACTTCTTCATTTTTCGCCTGCTCCCTTTAGGGGTCACCACAGCGGATCTTCCTTCTCCATGCCAACCTATTCTCTGCAGCTTCCTCTGTCACCCGACCTCTTTCATGTCCTCCCTCACTACATCCATGAACCTCCTCTTTGGCCTTCCTCTTCTCCTCTGTAGGTAGTTGTGTTGAGTAGGCGTAGTTGTATTACTGAATTTTTCATATTAATATTCCACATTCACCCTTGGGATTCCTACTTACGTCAGACTGTGCCAAGGAACCTATAAATGCATGCCTCAAAATCTGTAAAAACGAGCTACGTCCTGAAATTTTTCAAAAAGTGGCTATGCAACTTCAGTCAATCCTTTATTAGACTGCATCACATGACCAAACTTTGTGGGATCTGACGAAATGTTAACACTGGCGTCCCCACAAAGATGAGACTGTGTGTAGCCCTTACTGCCTCTGACCTGCTCTATGCCAGTGAAAACTAGACACTGTCAGCTGTAACAGCCAAGAAAATCCAGGCAAATACAAAGTGTTTCAGGGATGTCGGGTGCATTTCCTGGGCCCAACATAAGACCCATGTGTATGTCTGAAGCTGGATCATGGTTCTCGAAGGCCCTTAGGAGCCACTGTGCCCTGTGTATAAATGTAATGCCGTTTGACTCCTTTGCTTAGCCACTCCTGCCAGGCTGCCCAAAATGCAGCACACCCATTGCAGGTGCAGAAACATTAAGATGTGCTACATGGGGAAGTGGGCCCACCCTGCTGAGACAGGTGAAGACCATCCCAGATGCAATCAGCTCTGTGTGTCCACGTCCTTTGTGTTCCCCCTCTGACCTGACATAAACCACGGGACATGGCCGTGAAGCTATACACAAAAAAAGCTCAGTTAAACTGAAAACACTACATAAGGGGTGGACATATCAGGAAGCTATCCACATTTTCAGTAAAAAGTAGATTTGTTCTATGCCAAATAGTTTTGAAAATGCATTCCTGGCATAAAATGAGATGTACATGTACTTAAAAACCAAAGCAGTTCTTTCTTGCACTAGTCTATATATCAAGATTATTGATATATTATTTCCAGATATTTTATGTTGGATATGTGACACTCATATACCAGTACAATGAAAGCTTGAATAACACTAGTATCATAACTTCAAGGATGCCAACCAAGAGTCCACTTTGTGTTTTGCTAAGTACTAAGGGATTCCTCTCACCTATATCCTAAGCATGAAATTGTCAGTTACCAAGAGCCTGAAGATCACTTTTTCAGAACTGCTGTCCCATTATTAGCAATCTGTTGTGCTTCAGATGTAGCACACATTATAGCTGTTATGACAACAAGCAGCATTAGATATGGAGTGGGAAATGCAGTAACACAGTGCTAAATGTCTGAGAACAGAAGTGGTGAATATCACTCAGCTAGGGCACATGCACACAGAGCCATGCTTGTTTAAAGATCACAGGTGCCTCAGGGAATTAGTGACCTAAGCAAAATTTTCCCTTGAATCACAAGGTGGCTGTACTTTTATCGATTTACTCTCAAATACATGTGGACTCCGGCCCACAAAGCTTCCTTCTCTAGGTGCTTTGTAAGAATTGTGTGTCTATATTTGCCAATGCATTACTTTAAAGGGGCTCATAAAATGACATCTGTGTTATTTTGATGTCAGTGTAGAAACCACAGCTATGTGAAAATCAGGTGTACACATACAGAGCCAGTCTACATACATTCTCCATGGCAACCCCTGAGTGCACATAACTCCCATATGCAACAACAGCAAATGGATCTCTTAATGCCTTCACAGAGAAAAAGAAAAACAAAAGAGTTTTTGGCTCACTCAAGCTGTCAACTTCAGTGGAATGAACTAGCACTGCCGATAACTACCAGTCCATTTTTTCTGTATCAGCTCCATGACATTGCAATTGTCACATCGTTTCCTTTAAGCGCCTCCCAGGGGGGTTCAGACTGTGTGAAATGGCAGTGCTTTATGGGTCAGGAGCTCGCACACGACTGCAAACGGAAGAGCTTTTCGCGGCCGAATGTGCTGGGAGTTAGCCCCCCGAAATTAGGAATTAATCCAAACCGTTAACTCGGCACTTCCCTGGGTCGGCGGCGGGAAGTGAAGCGCTCCGCACCACATCACGTGCCCTGCTGCTGCTCCTCTGGCAGACTGTCCGGACGTGATCACACTCACAACATGGAGGGAAGGCTGTCTGAGGTCCCAATCCCAACTGCTGGAGTACACGAGGCTCGCAAAAAAAAAATGACAGAGGTATTTACAAGACGAAAGACCAGGCCCAAAAAAAGGGAGCAGATTGTCAGTGGTAATGAGGATAGTCGTGCAGCTCTCCAGCCACCCCCCTGATACACCCCTACCCCCTCGCCCCTCCAGACAGACCCAAGGGGAAGAAGCAGCAAATATGTGGGGCAGCCCCCACTGAATCATGTATGCAGTCTGGGGCGAGAAATTGCAGTGATTCCTGAGCCCAAAGTCGCTCCCATTTCATGGGTTATCTCTGCTGGCCACCTTTCACACCCCCCCACTTCTCTTGCCACATTTGTAATTCTTCATTACGGACGACTTGCAGAAACCATTTTGCTCTCATTTAATCCTGATGGTCTTCAGATCCACTCAATCCATCCATTAATCCCACTTTATAGCACTCCACCAACGGCTGCTTCTCAAAGGCACTTCAGCCCAGGCCGGGGCCTAAAACAATGGGAACAAGCCATTTGTTCCCTCTATATGTTGCACGCACACAATTGTCTTAATCTTTACAAGTAAAATTTTCAATTTAATATCAATGGGTTATTAAACACTATTATCAAAGACCATCAATCGTGTTAAAACTGTATTTATATGGAGCATAATTATCTGAAGCCGCCTTATTAACAGACAATGCTAATTGAAGACTGATAATCTACATTCCGACTGCAAGCCTGCCTACAAGGCTCGAAATGCAGCACAGAGAGTGACCGCGCTTTTCTAGGGTTCAGTCAAAGCTTTGACGTCTAACCTCTCTAACCACCTGAACATACGTGTTTGAAGGGATTAAGAAAAGGAATGTTATTAAGTGGGCCACGCAAGGGTGCCCTTCTTGAATGTTGATTAACAAGGATAGAGGATCCCAATTACCGGCGTGTTGATGCTGAAGCTAGAAATCTATTTCTGTGGATGCTGCTTCATTTCATAGCTCTGTGCAGCTGCCTCTCACATAATGTAAGCTTCATACTCATTACAAAAGCCCACTCCATTTCCCAGCTTCTTATCTGCATTCATTTTTGACCTGCAAGGAAAAAATTCTGCAGTGCATAAAACAAAACTCATGAACTGCTGTCTGAAATGTTTAAGAGAACTGTTCACAAGGAGGTAAATTCTGGGTCTTTGCCGGCCAATGCTCTGTTTTACATTAGTTAAAATGAAAATGTGAAAATGTTAAAAAAGCCTTTTGATCCTGAGCAACAATTGGCATAAAACAGTATTCTTGGTAACATCTTTCAAATTATCACTTTGTCAGGTTCATTAAATGAACACATTATGGTATACCTTTTACCAATACCCTGCTGCTATCTGGGCATGTTCCAAAACATGCAATAAATATTATGCACTATTATTTTAAACATGAAAAGCAGTCCAGTCAAGTATCCATCTGCTTATCCTTTGCAGGGTCACAGATGGCCTGGAGCCTACCTATACAGATTAAGGTGCAGGTAGGATACACCCTGGACCAGGAGCCAACCCATCACAGGACAGTATGTAGGGATGAAGGTTAAACATGCAACCTCCCGTTTACAAGAGAGAGATGCCTTTTCACTAGGCCACCATACTTGCTAAACAGAAAAACCTTTCCACTACACATATTAAACTGTAGCCTTCTGCTTTATGTACAGCTGCGATACGTAACTATAACTAGATAATTTTAAAAAATTATTTTGACAAACAATGATCAACCCGTTAACCGACAAGGCTACAATCACACATATGACTCATTTAGAAGTCTATTCAAAGCCAAATGCTTTATTTTAACATTTAATTTCATACTATAAAACTTTTATTCAGCTCCTACAACAAGCAACAATTTAGTCTATGCTATTTTCAACTTGAAGAAAAATTATTGTATTTGTCATCTTTAACAAAGTCTATTTACTGTCAAGCCAGCAGTGGAGAATACCCACTCTAAAGACACTGCTATCTCAGACATGCACAAATTGTGTCTTGGCAGATTTGTTTGTCATGAGACCTGTAACCTGTTTATTTTCCACCATTATAGTGCATACATGTCCAGAAGTGATGAGACATCACTAAAATAATTATTCACTTCACTTTCACATTATCTACCCAAGATAAATATTTTTCTCCCAGCAGCAAAAGTCATGCCATTTTTGTCATATTTGTTTTCCTTCTTATTGGCCGTCTCATGTCCACTTACATTGCTGGTGGCCACAACAGTCCGCTTCTTCCTTCCTAGGATTTTAACATTTCATGTCGTTTCAGTATTAGCTGTGGATTGAAAGGCTGTCTGTAGTTTAACTGTCAGATCTTATGGATATTTACTGCTGATAAATTATTGTCTTGTGGTCTTTAAATATCCCCCTGTATGATGCATTACTTAAATAAAAAGTTGCACAATTAATGATATTAAATGTCAAGTTTAGAATTTCATTATGTATGAAGCTGTTGCATTCATAACTGCTTGACCAGCTTATCCATGTGACTTTCACGATGCCAGCTTCTTTCTAGCAACAAGCATTGAGGTGCAAAAGAAAGGCTTTACTGTGTACTTATGGCATTGATCTGAACAATCTATGGCATCTATCACTTATATTCAAAATTACCTTGGACAAAAGATGTTCACCACCTTGCATGGATGATCCAATGTTATGCAGAGAGTGTGAGGAGAAGCTAGTGGTATGCCTCCCTGATCCCTTCCCTAAACATGTTGGTAAAGAACAGCCAAGCTGTCACTGAAACCAAAAAAATCATCAGGCATCAGCACTATCCTGAACAGCACTCTAAACAATCTGCAGGACATCGGGTGACTGGTACATATCAGTACACCCTGAACAGCACTCTAAACAACCTGCAGGGCATCAGGAGACTGGTACATATCAGTACACCCTGAACAGCACTCTAAACAACCTGCAGGGCATCAGGAGACTGGTGCATATCAGTACACCCTGAACAACACTCTAAACAACCTGCAGGGCATCAGGAGACTAGTACATATCAGTACACCCTGAACAACACTCTAAACAACCTGCAGGGCATCAGGAGACTGGTGCATATCAGTACACCCTGAACAGCACTCTAAACAACCTGCAGGGCATCAGGAAACTGGTACATATCAGTACTCCCTGAACAGCACTCTAAACAATCTGCAGGGCATCAGGAGACTGGTACATATCAGGACATTCTGAACAGCACTCTAAACAACCTGCAGGGCATCAGGAGACTGGTACATATCAGTACACCCTGAACAGCACTCTAAACAATCTGCAGGGCATCAGGAGACTGGTACATATCAGGACATTCTAAACAGCTCTCTAAACAATCTGCAGGACATCGGGTGACTGGTACATATCAGGACATTCTGAACAGCACTCTAAACAATCTGCAGGGCATCAGGAGACTGGTATATATCAGGACATTCTAAACAGCTCTCTAAACAATCTGCAGGACATTGGGTGACTGGTACATATCAGGACATTCTGAACAGCTCTCTAAACAATCTGCAGGACATCGGGTGACTGGTACACATCAGGACATTCTGAGCAGCACTCTAAACAATCTGCAGGACATCGGGTGACTGGTACACATCAGGACATTCTGAACAGCACTCTAAACAATCTGCACAGCATCAACTGACTGGTACATATCAGTAAATCGTAAACAACACTCTTTACTCTGCAGAGCATCATCAGACTGCTACATATCAGCAGGTACCAAAACACAATACTTCTTTTTATCCACGAGACTCTTCACTGAAATTTACTCTGACATCCAATAAACTCATTCCACTACATTCAGGATTTATCTGAAAAGTGCCGCGTCAGTCAGCAAAGAAAAGAACATGGAAAAATAAGGTACTTTCAAATAAGGTGTGACAGCACACCACAAATGTGACCAGACTGTTTTCTCAAAATGAAATACTATATTTTAATACTACTGCAGCAATTTAATCTTGTTTTATTAGATTGACTCATAATCATTTCAGTTAAACATACTTTACAGACTCCCTCAGGCTACATAAGAAAAACACATTAGAAGCAGCTACTACACAACTGGGTAGCTGCAAGAACAGAAGCCTGACATCAGCTTTCGACTGTACGTGATGATGATGTCCAGAATTAATCGCTGTCACCACGACCGCAGTAAGCCTGCCACTTCTATACAGGAAGTGAGAGATGACAGCAATAACCACACACATCCTCTACCGTTAGCTGTGTAAACGTGTCTTCTTGACTCCTTTCAGATATCGGCTTTTACGTGACACAAGGCAAGGAGAAATAGCAACCACAAACTAAACCGATAACTTAATGAAGTTCCGATCACAGCGCTAATGAGTTATCGTTCTGTCCAGTCAAAAAGCTTTAATTAAATTTCAAAAACAACACAGCTTCGAGAACCAGTGCTGGTTGTGGGGATAAAACACAGGAATAAAATCCCACATTCTGACGTATGCCTCTAAAATAACACTGTGTATAGTGGCTACACAGAAAAATCGGCAGCGTAAATACACTTAAAGTGTTAATATTAACACAATTTTGGAGCATAAAGGTCCCACTCTACAAGGAATAAAAAGCTATCCATGTGAAAATTCTCTTTGTTTCAACAACAAATTATTTTTCCTTTTTTAACACTAACACTAGAATGGAGGCATTATCTTGACCTTACAGAATAAATGATTATATTATAATTACATTGTGCTTTTTCAACTGTATATCTTACCAAATAATAACAATGAGTAATATTAGTTCAACTTGGCCTATAGAAAAGGCTGCTTTTTGTAAAACCGTCATCACTCATTAATACTGCAACGGAGAAGGGTCTACAGTATAAAAACTGTCGGTGTTGAAAAAAATGTGCCAATACATTTTGTTGGAGGTCCTCTGTGAGCATGTGACCAATAAGAAAACTGGAGAATGTTTTTTTTTTGTGAGTTTTCCAATTCTGAAATGTATTTTGCTTGTCAATCTGGATATGAGTGTCTGGTGATGATCTGATGTACCATTTTTACAATTACTCATAAATGTGTTTGCCTGAGAATAAACGATTAATTAAGTCAGAATAGTGCCTGTGTAACTATATCACATCCGGCCCACTGCAAACCAATTTGCATAAGCATTTATTGGAAATTGATGGAATACAACCACAAATACAGCTTGCCACACATCAGTGCATAATTCACATCAATATAGTTTTATTGATAAAGGATCATTTTGCTTCTATTATAAAGGTTCGCTTTTACCACACAGCATATCCGCACAATACACAGACATACAAGCAATCCAGTCATGATTCCTTGAGTACATTGTTGGTCCAAAAATAATATGTTTTGTCTATATACATCCCTAATATAGGAAATAGTTAATAAAATCCAGAAATTTCAGAAAAAAATGGTATATTCAAGACAAGATAGAGAAAACACCGGTAGGATTCCCTGTTACTGCAATCTGAACCAAAAGTATTTAAAGAGGCCAGGATTTGGAATGTTCAAAATGACCTTCTTCAATGTATAGAGAAACACAATAGGCTATCTCACATTCAAAAGCACAATTCATTTATAATGGTGGCATTTCAATGACTTTCCACTTCAGTTCTTTATAACGCCTGGAAAAAGTTCATTAAAAATAACGACTCCAGCTCAGGGACTCAATAAGGCCGACATCTCTGTTAAAAAGTTCTACTGGGGGTAAAATACTGCAGTGTATGTGCCAGGAACTCTCACACCCAAGAACACAAAAACCAACTCAAAGTATAACTAATTAAAGAATGTTTGCAAACTCAAAAAAGCTTCACCCTCTCTTACGAAAGTCTCTTGAGAGGCTTGTTGTGCTCTTCAGACTCAATTTTGAAGGCTTCTGGTAATTCTAGTGGAACAAAAAGACAGTAACAAAAGGCATTGTTGTAAATTGTTCAATAGAAGCAAAAGCAGCACACTGCTGGGAGTTGTAAAACAACAGAGCCAGTGCCTGAGTGTACAGGAGCCGGCCGCTTCGTTTGCTTTCGCCTTGGAAATTAAAAAGGAACAACACAGAAAAGGTAGCGGTGGCTGTCTATATCATAATTATGAAAGGGAAAAATATAATAAATGAAAATGTAATTCATTATGCTTTGTTTTGCTTCCCACTCATTGCCACCAAACGAAATGTGCAACACCACTGGGGACAAACAACGAAGTCCCTG